>KN825280.1:0-24049 GCA_000827395.1 Paxillus rubicundulus Ve08.2h10 | reverse complement strand
TTAAGTTGGGCAGAGAGGAGGAGTGATCAAAGTCGATATTCGAACTGAGGAATACAGAATACAAGAGGGGTTTATATACTACGGGACAAGTAAACATGGAGGGCACCGGAGTGCCGGAGTGAAGCGGGATGTGAGTCAGAAGTGTCAAAGAGATAGGATTAAGTCGGGAAAATGTCAGAACGTCAGGAAATGTCAGAAATCGACTGAATATGGAATAAGGTTACATCCAACACACCCCCTTAGCGAGACACCAGTCGTAGTCCATGTAAGTGCTTCAAGAATACATGCCGTGGCAGTGGCTTTGTGAGGATGTCTGCAATATTCTGATGCATGGAGAGCCAAACTGGGAGAAAGGTTCCATTTTCTATGTGCATGCAAATGAAATGATAATGTATGTCAATGTGTTTAGAATGAGAATGAAACTTGGACTCTTTGGAGAGGGTGATTGCACCAATGTTGTCGACAGAGATGGTGATGGGCAGGTGCATGGGAGTGGCAAGCTCACCAAAAGGCAATCTTACCCAGATGCCCTCTTGGACTGAGTGGGTTACAGCCATATATTCCACCTCAGTCAATGAGAGCGCCACAGTGGCCTGCTTCTTGGACATGTGTGCGATAAGGCCACCTGCATAGAACCACGCATATCCGGGCACCAAATGACGTCCCACATCATTTCCCCATGAGGCATCAGTGTAGGCATGCAGTTTTTCATCGACCTTGTCTCCCCCATAATGGATCCTGAGGCCAATGGTTCCTGCCAAGTACCTGAGAAGACGTCTGTGTCCTTAGCAAATCCACATCGGGTTGGATGACATAAGATGATCCCACGGTAGTATGGACTACCATGGGGAGTGCAAGGCAATGCACAAATGCTGGTGGGTGTGCCAAAAGGCCCCTTCCTGCTCAATGACTAATGGGTTCCCACAGTAGAGACTCCTACCTCCCATTGCCAAACCCACATTGCAACCAATCCAGTTTTGGGTTGTGCTTACCTAAGTTGTGCCTACTGACTAAGCCAACTCCCGAGATAGGACATTAGATTGGTGGTTGGAATCCTAAACATGGTTGGATAGACAAGTGGTAGGGGCAGCAGTGAAGCCCCCTGATGAGAACTGTCATGAGTTTGAAACCGCTGCCAGCTGCTTTCTTTATTTGCCCCTTTTCATACTGTACATGTGACCACACCACATGGCCCAGCCCTAATCTTCGGAGAGGGGTGTCAGATGGATGAATAAGCAAATGGATGACCCGACATGTCCTCTTGTGTACACAGACTACATGCTGTGCTACTCGTGCCTCGCCACATAGCATAGCATTTTGCTGCTGCATAGTGCCTGTTGTTGGGTTTGGCGTTCTATTGTGTGAGAGCATTGACGGCGTAACTGATGTCCAGGCGGGTGCAGGTCGATAAGTAAATGAGTTCTGCAACAATTTTTAGGTAACATGCATTCAAGTTCTCGGTGACTGCAAAAGTGTCAGACTCCAGGCCAAACGGTGCCTTCAGGTCAAGTGGGAGACTGACAGGGTTGCAGTTCATCATGTTGTACTCCTCAAGAAGGAATGCTATGTATTCTCCTTGGTGCATCCAGAGTTCTTGGCTTGATCTGTCGCGCTTGAACTGAATACCTAGGTACTTGGTGATTGGTCCCAGGTCTTTGATGCCAAAGCAAGTGGCAATTTTCTCCTTGATGTGCTGCAGTAATGAAGCCAAGTTGGACATTCCCATTCCATTGTCAACTGCCAACCTACTATACATTTGACATTAAGTCCTGCAGTCGTGTCATTGTCATTGTCTCCATCATAGTAAAATATTGTGTGGTCGGCTTTGCTATGGACAAAGCCCAAGTCAGACATGATAGAGCAAACCTGCTCATACCACTCCATTGCTGACTGCTTCAGCCCATATATCATTTGTAGCATTAGCCAGATGAGGACCTTCCAATCCCCTTCTTCAAATCCCTTCGGCTGACACATGTAGATTTCTTCTTTTAGTGTCCACCATAGGAATGCTCTCTTGGCATCAAATGTGTCAAGCTCCCAGTCATTTTTGCAAGCCAGTGCTGCAATGAGCCTTACCGAGGCTGGTTTGATGACTGGGGCAAATGTAGAGCTGTAGTCCACTCCAGGTATCTGGGAGAATCCCTGTGCAACCAATCATGCTTTGTAGACCAACCCACCCTTATTGTTATCCTTGAATTCCAGCACCCATCGGCAACCTATTGCCTTTCAACCTTCAGAAAGTTGTGCTGTCTTGTAAACATGCATCTACTTCATCGTCTTCAATTCAGCTTCCATGGTGGCCCACCATTGGTCTTTGTCACTACAAAGGATGGCTTCTTCATAGGTTGCAGGTGGTAATTTCATGTCGTACTCTATTCAGCATTTAGGAACTTGCCTCTGTTGTCCGAGTGGAACAGCTTGACGGTGAGGCCCGTGTGATTCTCCCAATTGGCTTTGACAATTTCCCAGGCTGCCAGGGCCTGATCCTTCATTGTGAGGAGTTGAAGATTGAGCAGGTTGGAGAAGTTGTCAAGAAAGATGATGAAGTGAACTTTCCCATGCGGTGTTTGAACAGGGAATGGACTGCAGAGGTTGGAATGGATAAGTTCAAGCATCTTGGTTGTTGGTGGGCCCATGGACAGTGGGTACAGTTTGCGTGGGTGTTTGGCCAAGATGCATGGTTCGCATCATTGAAGTGGTCTCAAGTTGTTGACCTTGACACCTTCAGCAAAGATAGGTAGTTGCTTTATGGCGCCACCACCAGGATGTCCCATCCTTGCATGCCATAAGTCCCAGGTTAGTGGAACTGGTGCAAATATGGTGATTTCCATCAAAATCGGAGTCACAACAGAGTTGGGTTGTATGAATCTTAGATTCACAAAACATAAATTCCCTGTCATCGGGATGTGGCCCAGAATCTTTCCTTTGTGAGCAAGCTGACAGAACAGTCTGACGGAAGTGTTTGACCCTTTGAAATCACAGTCCCATCCCTTACTAAGCATTTGACCAACTGACAGGAGGTTTATCATTGCTCCAGGGGCATGAAGGCAGTTGTGGAGGGTGAGACAATATGTGTCTTTGCCAATGGTGAGGTTGGCTATGCAGTCCCCCCTGCCACTTGTGGGGAGTGTTCCATGATTGGCTGTTTTGATGCGAACAGACAACTCTGCAGTGTAGTTCCAGAAGTGTTCTTGGTTCATGATGAGGTGGGATGTCATGCCAGAGTCAAGGATGGTGTCTAGGGATTGACCCGCAACCAGAAGTGTGAGCTCTTCACTTCCATCGTTAGTCTCTACGACTGCAGTGCAGGAGAGGTCTTGGTGATGAGTGGCTGTGAATGCTGCTGTTGGTGTTATGACGGTGTTGTGGGATGGTGCAACTACAGCTGCTGACACTTTCTTTGTCTTTGGGGATCTCCCTCTGGACCAAGATGGACCCTGTCCTTCCACACCTCCTCCAGTGTAGTAGCAGTGCTCTAAGTCATGGTTTCCTGCATGTGGCAGGTCTGCACATGCTTTGTTGACACACTTCTCCCCTTTGGTGTTGAATTTTTGGATCCGGATCCCCATTGCTGGGTTCGTGACAACCGTTCTGTTCCATGATGGAGCTTGGCTGATAGCAGCGTTCACATACTCTGAGACTGGACCTGCCAGCTTGGCACTGCTGACCAGACTGTTTGCTTCATTGGTGAAGAGTTTTGCAACTTGGTTGAAGACAGACAGTCTTGGAAGGGGGGGGTAGAGTGAGATCATGGTTGCAGTTGTTAGTGCAATTGTTAGGGGTGAGACTGCTTGTGCTTGGAATGATAGTGTTTGCATGGTTTAGGTGTTTGAACATTTTCCATTCAACAGTTGTTGGAAGGCCTTCCAAGAACATGAAAACTGCTTCGTCATCCACAGTAGGAGGTTGCATTGGATGCATCTTTGAGACGTTCTGCACTAATCTGTGCTCATAGTCCAAACTGTGATGAGATGTCAACTCAGGCATAATGCCCTGCAAGAATTTCCCATTGTTCAGAAGCAGACTTCTTTTTGTCAAGGAGTGATAGGACGATGGATGATATTTTCTGGCAGATGATTTCTCTCGCCTTTGCATCATCTTTAATCCATTCTCTAATTTCTTTGATCTTGTCTGGAGTGGGGTGGAATATGTTAGAGATGGTGGGTTTAGCTATGGCATATTCTTCATAGTCTGAGATATCTGTTCCCTTGCTACAGTGTTGCCATAAGCCTTCGCCCTTGAGAGCTAAGGTGATTTTCTGGCGCCATTGTGGGTAGTTTTCAGAGCCTGTCAACTCACATATATGGTCATATTTTCCCATTTTCATTAATGGGAATTGGCTTTGATCACGATAGGTGTTGATGATCTTTATCTTGAGTGCTAAGATTGTCTCTGTGAGTTCAATATCTAATCTCGGTTAATCGGATTCTGCCTGATCAGAATCCAGGGCTCATAACCTGTAGAGACTAGACAGAATGAGCTCAGTAGGTCTGAGATGAAGACAAACACCGAGGGAAAAGGAAAGAAAGATGCGCGTCCATGGTCCATGTAATCTAATGGTGGTGATGCTATACTGAATATGGAATAAGGTTACGTCCAACAGAAATGGTAGTGAACGTGCGCACCAACCATTTGTGCAACATTGTCAGCCCAAATGCATGAAGATCAAGCGACTTCACTGATATCTCTTGGGCACAGAGGAAAGTGGACAGGAATTTTGGCCAACAATTGTGGTTGTGCAATTGTGCATACATCAGTTGGAAGATCATGGATAGGATGATCTGGGCACCCCTGCCTATCAGTCTACTATATAGCAGAAGAGTGGAATGAAGACTCACAAGATCAGACAGCTTCTTTGTACATTTCTTATCTTTCTCCTGGGTTTGAGAGACTTTCTGAAGCAAAGACCATAGTTTCGGTGTGCTGCCAGGTGCAGGGCTACTTAGTTTTAAAACCATGTCCTCAATGAGACAGGCTATACTGGAAGAATCATGCATCAAAACGTGACAACTGTCAGCACTGCTTGGCTTACAGATCTGCATTGACAATGCAATGCATTACAATGCATCACACATACCCTGCCAGTGGTATGGTTGTATACAGGAGGTAGGTTGCCTTCATTGGTTGTGGCATGCCCCAGAGTGATCTAAAGGTTGCTTCTTTCCATTCATGGTGAGGATATCAGACTGACTAAGCAAGAGAAGCAACAGGTATCTGAGACAGGACATTCAATTCCTTTTCCATGCTCGCTGAAGTTCTGTCCAAGGCACTAGCCAATCACAATCACAATAAACCTTGCAATAAATCTCAGATGACAGAAAGAAATATCAGTAGTTGAGGACCAGTTCACCTGATTTAACATCAGAGTCGGCAAAAGGTAGAAATGTGATTAGTAAAACATACTGATGTGCAGGCTCCTTCACCCTGTCACTGTTCATGCTGAGGGGCAATCTGTTAGGGAGCATGGTGGTGATAATTTTAGAAGTCATGTGCTAATTTGAACACCGCCCAACTTTAATCCCCCTCACACTCACAGCGACAGCTGCAAGCAAACATTTGTAAACATCCTCAGCCACAGTGAGATCAGTCATCACATGGAATCATCCCATGTCACCTCCAGGGTCATGTCCAGCCTCATGGCTTAATAGTGACTGCTG
This sequence comes from Paxillus rubicundulus Ve08.2h10, assembly GCA_000827395.1. Lineage (NCBI taxonomy): Eukaryota > Fungi > Basidiomycota > Agaricomycetes > Boletales > Paxillaceae > Paxillus > Paxillus rubicundulus. The sequence continues at coordinate 18,392 of KN825280.1, read as the reverse complement.
TGAGGAATGTGTAAGAAAATTGTACTGTGAATCATTATCATGCAACACGTCCCGGAAACAATGCAATCCTGTCAGATTACTGCAGGGAAACTCATCTTGTCACTACTCACCAACAGGGCACAGGAAAACCAGTGTCAACGATCTTGTGCCCTGTGTGATCAACATCTTCTTGGTGTTCCTGCAATACCTGTCTATGCAAGATAAGTTAAAGAATTTCATACTCACAAGGGCCAGGAGCACATACTACAAAGAAATTCTCAGTCTTGTGTCCCAAACAGGTGGTTGGCATTTCCGTGCATCAATCACCACCACCAAGCAGCTCAAGGACTTCAGTCTTGAGGAAGGCAATGTGCTTCGTCAATCATGATACTGATGATGTGCAATACAAATAGCTGGTCCTTCAGTAGACGTTTGAAGTCTCCACCTGGCTTCATCATCTGTTCTGGGCTGATTATTATTGCTCAATAGCAAAAAATGCTGATAGCATATGCATCCAAGAGGTGAGACTCAACAGTTTCTTACAGATTTGACTAGCAGCTCACATAAAAGTTGGCCAGTGTTGCTGTTTCAGAATTTATAGCTATGGCTCATATGCCAGCCTTTCCAAGTGATGCCGCATTCTGCTTGCCAAGCATGTTTATGGGCATCACTATAACCTGGATCCCATCCACTTGGAACAGGAGAGGCATCCAGAAGGTTAGTGTTTTTCCCATTCCAGTCCCAGTGACACAAAGCACATCCTGGTCTCCCTTTAACAGGGTTTCTGCAACCTTCAGCTGCCATAGACATGGATGGACATTGAAGATCTCTTTGATGCATGTTCAGATGTTGGATATGGATGGGATCAGTGACGCACAGCATGCTTGATTAGGAGGCAATGCGGTTGCCATGCGTCCAGCACATGTGGTTGAGTAGACCAGAGGTGACACAGGACAATTCCACCCAACGACTGATTTGGGAAATCCTTACTAGTATATTATCTGAAAAACATAACCCTATGTCAGAAAAACTATATTTGGCTTGGCATGCATTGGAAGGCTGTAAGTTGCCACTGGTATTACATTTACATTCCAAAGCTACCCTTCACATCCCCAATTCAATTGCAAGGCATGTCCTTGTCCTTCCAAGGCGGTCCCAAGGTCCTTCCAAGGCTGGTCCCAAATTGCGAGACCTTGGGAGTTTCAAGGCCGTTGAGATGTAGTTTCAAGACAACGTGAAATCTTCCAATATAAAATCCTCATTTCAAGTGTTTTCCAAGCCTCATTACCACATTCCAAGCCCAGGTATGGATTTCAAGCAAGACATAGAAATTGCAATGCCCCAGGATTACAGGAAAGCTATCATAATTGTACCATAACAGATTCCATGCTTGCTAAAAATTGTACTGATGATCCTAGGAGTGATTGGGGGCGCAAGTAGTGGAGAATTCATAGCAGAAGTGTTTATTGGTGTTGGAGCGGCTGTTTGTCATGAAACCCATGCGATGATGATGGATCGATGGTAGGGTCACGTGAAATGGAGCTGAAGATGGTGCATGTGGGAAGAACAATAATGAAATGCTGGGGGGGTATTGGCAGATGACAAGATGGAGGTGAGATGAAGTACCGGCAAATCGTGGGCAGGGCCTTGAATGGGAAGAAGACGAGTCTAATGTACTGCAATTGAGGGTCTGCTGGGTATTATATTAATATGCCATAAGGCAGCATGCGACTGTGACACGATCAGGGTCTGTGGAATATTGGGGAGCAATGTTTAATTACTAACCTGTGGGTAATATCAGGCCAGGGTCGAAGAGCCTGACAGTCTATTGAGAAGGATTGAGAAGCGGGGAGACATGAAGAATGAACTGCAGCGTTTTGTTTGGGTGGGGGAGAACGGACTGACGGACATGCCAACAGTGAGGGGTGTGGGGAGGGGGACTGCAGTGTCCTGTTTGGGTGGGGGAGAAGGGACCGACAGACACAACAACAGTGGGGAGACATGAAGAATGAACCACATGTTGTAATGTTTAGGTAGGGGAGAGGTTAAAGGGACTGGCAGACATGATAACAGCAGAGCTGCAGTCTGCATGAACCAGCTGGAGTTCTCTGTACTGTTAACAGCTCTCCTGGAGTTGCGGGTGACATCAACCGGGCCATCAACTGAAAGGAAAGACAAAGAGTTGAATGTTGATGGAATGTCGTCAATGAGTGGAACTTGAAAGAAAGTGTCATGTAATGGGAAGAGAGTTGAAAGGAAAGTGCATAACCCTTACAAGACAGTTTAAATGTTGACCACTGTTTGGTGTTATGTATGCTGTGGCAACCACCTACCATATAATATAATAAGCCTATTATTAGTATTAATGGTAGCTCCCCCCGGTCTAGAGTAGCAGTGAAACATGAGATGTATTTAGGATGCGACATCAAAAACATGAGGCATGACTACAGCAACTACTAGCAATGTGATGAATGAACAGGATCTGAGTAAGACAATTCCCAAGTCTAAGTGGGGTTCAGAAGGCATATGGTGAGTATTACTTATTAGACCTGGCCCGAGTCTTCCTTCCAGCAGTGCTGCCAGTCCCCACTTGCTCATCTCCACCAACAGCAGCATGCTCCATATCAACAGCCTTGCCTTTGCACTTCAACTTGGACTTTGGCTTTACCGCAGGAACTTGAACCTCCAGGGCTGGTCCAGGCACTGCCGGAGCCATCTCGGGCACTGGCTCAGGTTCTGAATTGGGCATGGGGGGCACTACGCTGTTTGGCGCTGGCGCATTCCATATATCCAGGTTCAAATGGGGTTGCATTGCAGCCAAAATAGAGTCTGATGGGGCTGCAACAGGAGCTGCAGCTGCGGAAGGGGGGAGAGAAGACAAACATGAGGGGGGGCTCAGAGCACCTGGAAGAATGGGAGGAGGTAGGCCCATTTCCATGGCACGCTCGAATGCATCCTCATAGTCAATGTCTTCTGATGCGTCTGCAGGTGATTCAAAGGCAGAATCAGAGCTGTCTGGGAAGAGGGCATCATTGAAGAACGAGAGGACACCATGTGCCCATGAACCCCCGGTGAGAAGTTGTTGGCGATAGTAGTCGTGATATTGGTTGTAGGGAATGCTGGTCTTGTCACCTTTCTTCTGAAACTCTGTGTCACCCGAAAGTAAGAAAATGGCCTGAGGAGCCAGTGTAAATGCATGATTCAGAAGACTTTAATATGCAAGGTTTTGACTCACAACGACAGCTGCTGCAGACACCATACCTGGAGACATGTCCCTTAACTCCCAAATCTTGGACTTGGTCCGAGGGCCTGCACTGGTGGTGGAGGATATGGACGACTTGCCAAAAAGAGCAGCTTTGAGAACCTGAAATACCATTTAGTTTCCATATGGTAGTGTGGAGATTATGTGGAAAAGCCAGCCCGAACAAGTACCACGGTCTTCAAGAACTTATCGGGGTTGGCATTCTTGGGGTCTTGGAAGAGGATTGGAGTGTACTTGTTATAGTTGCCGTGAGCATTGACAAGGAGCGCTTGACACTCTGGTTGCGTGTGTCGTGGGTATCCCTTGCTGAAGTACTCTGGATTCAATCTGAAGATTGCTGCAGCACATGCCTTGACGTCCAATGTCATTTCAGAACGAGAACTGTTGACACCTGCAGTAAAGTAATATAGGAACCAATATAATAGTCAGTTCAAGGCCAGGTGAGACGGATGGCAAGTAATAAATCACTCACTGCATCACCAAAGTTCTTACTACTATGTCCCATCAATTCATGGTTCTCGATAGTGACGAACTGGAATAGCTCAGTCTTGAGGCCATCCTCAACCAAATGTGGCGACAGCCAGCGCTCTTTCCATTGAGGTCAGTCGAAGGGTTCTTGCGCAAAGGGAAGATCATTTTGGACACCCAGAGACAATGGGTCACTGAGAACTTCCGACCGAGCACACGGATCTCATCTTCCTTGAGTGCCCAGTTGAGCTTGGCCTTCCTGCCCCAATGACCTTTGGATTTCTGTGCTTCGAGCAGTGCCATCCACTTCAACATGTTTCAATACTTCACATGCAGATCCATTAGGAGATTCTGAGCAGTCTCGAGTGCCTGGTTTAAGAGAGTGAGTCAATTACACAAGTATCTGAGATAGTACTATGATAATATGACTTACCTGTAGAAGTTCCTGAGGCGTTGAGGTCACCAGTCAAGGTGCAATGGCTGCACAGATATCTTTGAGATCATTGTCATCATCAGTCTCTGACCCAGAACTTCTTTTGTTGTCACTAATATCTGAGTCAGATTCGCCGGTGGACAGGCTGTTTTCAGTGTCATGTCTAGGCATGGTGGATCTGATCTAAGAGAGGCTCGTTTTCCTGCATGTGCAATAGTCACAGCACCACACCTATATAGCTGGTTTGTTTGCTTACCTCGTGTCAAATGTAATATTGCCTTGAGGCCAGTTACGGTGATGGCAAATAAGTCGCCAAAGTTTTGTTCACAACTCCCTGTAATGGACAGCATCAGTAATTCAGATATTACTTGTGCACACATTATACAGGTAAACGATTAACACACTTCTGATGGCAGAGATTCAGATAGATGTACATTGACATAATGAGCAGCACCTTGAGATGGTCCAGGTCCAGGTGCTTTTGATTACCAGCAGCTTGCAGTGTGCAGGAAAGTCAGACTGTCGATGGAGTGTCAATGACGTTCAACATTAAATAATTTAAACAAGTTGTGGACTCAGATAAACTTTACCTTTGAATTGCGTTGGACAGGCCCAGGAATGGTTCAGAGTGGCCCTAATATGAGATGTAACTTGATTATCAGGACTTAGAGGGTATGGGCTGTCAATGCGGGCGCAATGGTTATGCAAACTTGAACACAATCTGTGTTGTATTGACTAAATTATCAGACCAGTAGTGTAATAACAAAGCCCTCCAGGCAACTCCTGGACCCAGGCTGCCATTGTAGTGTTAAGTAAACAATCTATATAACTACACCAATATGATGACTTCAACTTCTGCAAGCCAAATGCGTGCTTTAGCAGTTCGGCCCAAAGGAAAGCAGAGGACAGATCAGGAGTGCAGATGAATGACCATTGTTGCCAGATTCTAGCTAGGACAGTGTTAGGATTCACAAAGACAACAGATTTGTGATACACACCGTATATATGTGATGTGCATCAGCAACAATCACAAGCTGCAAACAAAGGAACATCACGGATGCAAAGGGTATTTCCCTTCATCCGCCAGTCGTTCTGCAAACTTGGCGTTCTTGCTGAGGAAACCATACCTGCAAATGGATCGTGTCAGGATGACTCCGGATTTCGAGGGGTTTCATTCTTACCCAGGGTGCACACCCTACAAAACAGCAAGTAGAGGCCGGAGGTAAGGTTGAAGTCCTGCCCCAGACAAGAAAGTAAGACAGACCTGTGCTCCACTCTTGTGACACACTGTTACACTTGTGAGATCCTAAGAGCCCGCAGCAATAACACCGACAAGTTCAACGATGATAGTTGAACTAGATCTAGTATCAGAAGTCTTTAATGGCAGACTATAGGCCAATTGAGTGAAGCGTAGCTCAGAGGATCAAGGGATTGCTGTTAAGCAATGTATTGCATAGATCTAGCTTGGGTTGTATCCAAGCGAAGTACAGGGTTCATATACAGCATAGAGATGTGCACGGACCAAGATGAGAGGTAAAGGCTATTGGATGGAAAGAGAAAGAACATCATAGAAGGAACACAGCCAAGAGACTTTAGCTTGAGAGACTTGTCAAACAATTACTAAGAAAGGAAATAGATAAAGAAATGGTCATGTGATAGAAACGAAGAGTCAGGTGATCAAAGGAAAAGAAAAAGATAGGGGGTTATTCAATATATCGTAACACACACCTCGATTATCTTGTCCATGCATAGCTTAGGTTGAGAGTCAATATCACAGGCAAAGGCTCTCCAGTAATGCTACTTACATAGCTCTCTGCTGAAGGGGTGGGACCAATGCAATAGGCCTCATCTGCTTCCAGTACATGCAGGGAATTGACATCCACATCACTGTATACCACCACGGTCTTGATTCCCAGCTTCTTAGCTGTGTGAATTACACGACACACTATTTCTCCCCTGAGGTGCAGAGCCAGCAGTTCAGCAAGCAAGTGCGAATGCAAAACCAGGTACCTGTTTGCAATGAGGACCTTATCAGTCCATCCACTGAGACCAGCCTGTAACGATCTCACAGTAAGGCCATGGTTATTCAACGACGCCCATTTGTTTCCACACTAGGCCCATCATGCAACGCTTGCAGCTCGAAACCTCATGACAACCCAGTTGCGGACATACACGAGCACAGAAAACAAATACCAATGGACAACACAAAGGAACACATGCGTGCTGAGGTAATGCTTCCATCATACTTAGCTTCCGCCTTAGCATGCAGAAATTTTCATACCATGGAAGGACGAGATGTTGTTCTTGGTCAGCGACGGAACACACTGTTCAAGCTGGCGGAGACTAGCAAACTGCACCACCATGCAATCTCTGGTTGGCCAGGATGCAGAGCTGTTGTCTTGATGGAGGTCGGGACGGAAATGGAGCTTCATTGCTTTAGCATGAGGACAGCCTAATCCACAGAACATAGTGAACATACCGAGTGTATTGGAACTGTACACAGTTTTCTCATGCCATCTTCTGGATTGCACACAGGCTGAATGCATAAGGTGATGACAAGTGACGGTTGCCGCGTTCTCACACAGCAAGACTTGAGAGAGGGACAGTGAAGGTTGGAATCAGAGTTATTGGCGTGTTTGAAGGTGTTGTACAGGTGGAGGGCTTCCGTCTGGATCTGCAGCAGGACTTTGCAGAGGGACTTGATTGGGTGGTGAAAGTTGAATGACAGAGTATAGGTAATAGATATGGTGCAGAGGGGGATTCAGATGTCGAGAAGACTGGCCTCGTGAGAAAATGCCAAGGTTGATTCAGATAGAGAAGTTCAAGTCGAAAGGAGGGGCAAATGGACAAAGGAACAATTCAGGAGTGATTAGAGACCTCGAGCGCATAGGAACATATCACTGTCTATGTGGTCAACTAGGAAAAAGTCGCCATGAGTAGCAAAATCCGGTACTAGCAGAGCGCCACAGATAACAGATTGAAGGGAGATGAACTCGGAGGCGACAGGTAGACGTGAGCGAAAATGCCTGAGAGATAGGTCACGGTCTACAGAGTGCCTAGAACCCGTCAGCAAGTCCAGAGGTTGAACCAAAGCAAGATCTAGTGTGATGTCACCAACTGTGTACTTGAACATAAACAGAAGGCAAGCAAAGATGTTATGATCTGTCTGATCCTTGTCCCTCATGTGAATAAGGACACAATCCCGTCGTTCTTGGCCATGGAAGTTCGGGTTGCATTGCAGATAGTTTGTCATGAGCTTCCAGTCAACAGCCGACTCATAATGAACCTTGAGGTAGCAATGTTTGTGGACCTATTATTGAAGGAGAGACAATTAGCAAATCTGCAACAGTATTGGAATAGTTATTATGGTAATAAATGAGACGAACCTTGTCCTCTGCTGAGGGTTTTAGCCATGATGTACAACTAGGTAATGGAATGTTGTTAGAAGCCATAAAGCTGTTGATGAAGAGAGTGAACTTCTTGCGAACATTGAGAAAGGCATGGTTTGAGGAACCTGCTTCTTCAACCTCAGCGAACGTGGCAGGGACTTGAGAAGAACCTAGATAGATGTGGCCTTGAATCTCAATGGTGTCCAAAGTTTCATATTCATCATCTTCAAGAGCTGCTCGATCAAGAATACACCTCTGCTGTTCTTCATCGAGGTGGTCAATCTGACTGCAGATCATCTGAGCCACATAAGTTCTATGGTCAAGCCATAAAATCTGTGGAACATGAGTAATTTAAAGTCTATGGACCATCCCCTCACCTGTTCACCAATGTTCCTTTTGTTCGTCTGACGCAAGAACATCCGTCTTATTGGGCCATGCTGCGACTCATTTGACCGTGTACTACTGTTTCTGGAGGCTCCCTTTTCCCAGATGTTGGAGAAAGCATGCTTGACGGAATGTACCTTGGGAAAGTTCCACTTTTTACCATTGTCTTTGGTCAATGCAATATACACCTGTTAAGACTCCGTGAGAAGTGGTCTGAAATGATTAAATGATTCTTTGATGTACCTCTAGCCTTTTCTGAAAAACGTGAATCTCGGCTTCTCCTGCTGTAAGTGTACTTTCCATGTGGACATCAAGTAGGATATACATGTGATAGCGCAAGTAACTCGCTATGCACATTAACAGTGCATATCCTCCGGGATCCTGCTTGTGAGTGAGGATGTTCTGAGTGGTATACAGGACTTGCTGTAATAATAAAGTGCACTCAATGACTGGACAATGAACTAGTATCAGAAAGTAGATAAGCAAACCTTGGATATGTCGAGAAGTTTGTTCCCATCGCTAAACGAGATGTTTGTGATGCTTTTGAAATGGTTGAAGTTCTGCCAATGAGGGAAGGCAGCGTGCCTATCATAAGTAATAGAGAATGAAAGAAGATAATGGTGATACATAAAAACTCACTGGTCATCCAATTTTTTCTCAAACTCATGACCTAAGGCATTGAGGCATTGTTTGAGCTGACCAAATAGGTGATCGCCCCAGAATCCGATGTCGTCAACATGCAAAGGGTCGAAAGTGAGGATCTCATGAGGGTTGGAGTAGCATACGATCCAGAGACAATTCTGAACATCTGGTAATTAGAGACATAGAACGTGATAGTTACAGTAATATCATGATTCACGACGTACCGTGACAGGCCGCAAACCTTGTTCTTTGAGAAGCTCCTCTCCAGCACTGCAACTCCTGTGCCACAAAACGCAATGAATGCTTTCACATCCTCAACCATCTAGATTGGCCAAGTTTGTGAGTGATCATGGAGTCGGTCATGAGGAACCAGGCAGATTGGGCACGGGCAATAAGAATTGAGCCCCGTATCAACGCCATCACACACCTGCCAAATCATAAAATGGTAATAAGTAGTAGAGGCAGAGCAAACTAACTTGAAAGGACGCACTGCTCCTCATAATCTGCCGAAAGTATGAGAATAAGGGGGAATAACCAGCACATAATACCATCGTGGCACTTGTGTGAGAATCCTGTTTTCAATAGCATAGATATTGTCTCCAGTAACTTGATGAATGACACATGCCAGACAACACATTTCAGATTCATGAAGCCTGTCTTTCTGCTCTCAGCTGAATCTTCAGGCACCTAATAGTTTGAGATTATCATATTAATAAGTTACCAGTGTTACTGGGAACAGTTGATGTGAAACCTACAATCGGCAACCAGCCTACAATGCATCCCCCACCGATCCCATCACTATTTCGTATACCCACAGGCAGATTGGCACAACGTGCAATGACTGGGTAACCTTTGACCCCTCCTGATGAAGACAGATGTATTTTGTCCACGTACAAGATTATCGCAAACGGGGTGCTGTTTTCTCTCGGCAACATTGACTAGGGTCATTTGTAAATACCAAGTGATACAGAGATAGTACAACAAATATGTGCATACTTGAATATTCCACCACCAATCTGCAGTCCAAGGCTCATGTATGAACCATTTGAAACACTCTCTGTTATGTTTATACAAACATTGCACATCCCACACAAAGTGGGGAGTGAGTAGTGGGTCTTGGAGCATGTCCATAGCCCAGTCCCATAATGGTCGGGTATACATATCAAATTTGAGTTCTTCTTTTTTGTAGTGTATGGGGACAGCATGGTGCTCGAACTACAGATATTGTCAAACCCATTGAATTAGCAGAGGGGTGAGAATATCAATGGCATGACTCACTGGTGTCATCTGCATACATGCTCGTTCCCAGGCCCTCGCTACATCAGAGTGAGATTTGAAGGAGAACTTCGAAGGTCCATTCGCAATCTTCCAAATCAGGTGCAAGAACTGCCCTGTCTGCTCTTTGCTAAGAGCCGCCTTGTGTGTGAGCTCCACAAACTCAAAATCTAAGCGGGACAGGTAAGGCTGCCAGGGTTGTTGGTCTACAATGGGAGGCGTTGCAGCTGAAGTCTGTCCATAAGTAGAGAATGACTCGGTAACAGGTGGGCAACCACTCTTGGGGTGGTATTCGGTCTTGAAGGAGTCACAGAGTGTTTCAGGCACTTGTTGATATGCTGGCTCGATCACAGGTGGATTGGACTGCAAGAGGGAGGGAGCCATGCCACACTGGCCATGCTTGTGTTGGAGCTTGATCCTTGGTGTTGTTTAGCCTACTCACTGCCCTAGCACAACTAAGAAAAAACACCATGACTTACTTTGTCAAGATTTGCCACTGATGCTCATCACATCGCCATCGTAGGTGTCCTCAGCTCCATCAAATGCAGCACTTGTATTGATGCTGTTGTTGTCAGGATAGTTGGGCACACTTGCACCAGCCTTGGGGTGAGAGGCACTGCTGGAGATGGCTGCAGCAGCCACGGCAATGGTATCTTTGCGCTGATGCCTTTTTTCTCTATGTTGTTCTGTCCAGGTCAATTACTATTAGTACTACTATATCAAATCTTCATATTTACTGATGGGGAACGTACCTTTGTGTTGTGCTGCTGTTACTTTGGCTGCAAGCGCTGTGAACTCCTTGTTACACCTTTTCCTGTCATGTTTTTCTGCACAACTAGCTTCATGTGATTTGATGCCTTGAAGGGTATAAAGATTGCTACAGTATTGACACTGCACCTTGTTGCTAGACGAGTCAGTCGTCTGTACATGTGTATGTCCTTTGGCCATAATTGAAGTGATGGATGGGAATACAAGCAAGAGAGAGGTTGTAGTCATACAACAGAAACTGAACAGCCAGAGGTTGAGGGTGTTTGAACGTTTGAACGTGATCCATATGATTAGGAAATCAGTAGTATTTAAATTATTAATAATGATAACAATAAGTTAGAGTTTTTACACTTACCAACCCCTTGCAAGGAACCGAGGGCTGTTGCTGGTGCCTTGAAAGAATGTGACATTCCATGGAATGGGGTTTCAATGCGCCAGACGAGGCTGGAAGGGGTAAGGGCTTCTTATGATGATCTGGCATAGCGGATGCAATGCAACCTCAATATAGTCTAAATTTGGCAGTCTTGCAAGGTACAATTTCAAATTTACGACATAATTTCGGTGCATGTCAATTTTTTATTGTCCGTTGTCTCAGCCAGCTCTCAGCCACTGTGGCTGAGGATGTTTACAAACGTTTGCTTGCAGCCGTCGCAGTGAATGCGAGGGGGATTAAAGTTGGGCGGTGTTTGAATTAGCACGTGATTTCCAAAATTATCACTGCCACTCGAATTCTGTTAAGTCCACGCTCCCAAGCAGCTGATCACCCCTCAACACGAACAGCGACGGGGTGAAGGAGCCTGACTGATGTGGTGATCGCGGGGATCCATTGGGTATGTCAGGCATGGTAAGTCGAAAATTGCACCACAAGGCATGAAACTGACGCAAATTTCAGATCGCAATTCTATTCCTCTACGGCAAATACGACCACTCAATGTTGCAATAACCACTCCCTACGACCACACCCGAGTCACCGCCAGTGCACGCACATCCTCATCTGGTCTGCTGAAAAGTTCGTCATATGGTATATCTCATTTTGTTTTCCTTAGTAGGCGTCACCTCGAAAATTAATTGACAGAAGCGGTCACCCAACCGACAACCAAGAGGTCGACCGGTCAACGTTTCAACCTCCTGTGGCGGATCATTGGTGACGTGACGACGACATCGAACAACATCCACGTCCCCACCGCCATCACCTGCATACTATGCTATCTCCACACCACACACCCCCTCAGCACTGTGCCCAAGTCGCCGTCACATGGGGCTTGTCACCCGTGCCACGGTCTACTACCCTGTGAAAACCCATACACAACCTGACGCCAGGTGTCGACGACCAGTCACGTTCGCAAAGGCGGCGAGCTGGATTCATCGACGCGCAGCGTGTTCGTAAGGGGTAATGTCCGTACGCGCGCAGGTGAGGGAGAGAAGGTAGAGGACGCGACGGATGAGACGACCAGCAAGAGGAAGAGAAGAAAGGTAAACGAAGAGGTAAACAAGATGACGAGACGGTGAAAACCACGACAGCGACGGCCACGGGCCACCACTGACATGCAACCACGAGCGCAGACTGTGACGTATGCCACGGGAACCATATGTAGGGGCCCACTGGCATGGACCACGAGCGCAGGGCAGCCATGACAAGACCCACGGGTGTACTTGCTATGGGTAGTACACTCTGAGTTACGGGTCTCGACTCTCGACTTGTTGACCCACCAATATACCGTATGTTTGATGCATGTACATCAACATTTATGGATATATGATAACAGGTGGAGCAGCTTTCTGAGCAGGGGCGTATCAGTAGACAGCGTAACCCAAAAGCGGAAAGGGAGGACCGGGAAAGCAATGGCAGTTGATGCATTGGGATGCATTACTACACACTAGCAGTACCACGAAGCAAGCCCTGACAGTGCTAGGGATTTTGCATCACTCTGTGTCGACAATTACAAGGAACAATGCATCAGACTGCCAGGGAGTGGTGGATGAGAAAGCGAGTGAATCCACTATCAGAGACTTCATCTGATGGACACATAGACAATTCTTGAATGCCTTGTAGCTCCTTCTCGACGACGTCTGCAACGCATGAAAATGCAAAGTCCTCCATTACCTGCCGTGCTTCCTTAGCACGTACATCCGCACTGCCAGTCGCCCGTGGAGGGCTTCTCCAGTGTTCCATGATGCCTGGTAATTCTTCGCTCACCATCAGTGCGGTGCGTTCGTATCTTATTTTCGCATTGACAACACATTCCTGATCTCCCCAGCTCAGGAAATCTAGGAACAGCGGAAGGTTCAGTCCTACGCGCTCCAAGCTTGATAGAACGGTGAGGACTTTTGCTGCTATGTTGCCCGTGAGCGCTCGCCTCAGTCGCCGAGTATTTTTGATTTGAATCTGGTTTTGAGCCTCGTCCGTGTCAGTTCCGCTGTCAGTGGTTGCCACTGTCGATATCGTAGTCAGACATGTTGATTAGACGACAATCTTATCAGTATATTACAGCAAGTTTGAAGGTTAGTAATCTCAGCGTGACACGACGTTATAGGAAACATCTGCTTCCCGTGTTCACCTGACTTTCCTAGAACGGCTCGAGACTAAGTACACAGCTTGTTTCACCCCCATCATGCCATGGAATTCCGCTTTCGACGAAGAGCCTGGGCGAATGTCGGGCGCAGGATATAATTTGGTCCAAATGACCGCATGTTTACATATCTCTGATCACTAAGTACCAAGTAGTGCAATGTCCGTTACCTTGCCTTTATCAGGTTTTCAAAATTAGCGATTTAGCATGTCCAACACGCGGCAACAGGTCTGCCTTGTCATATTCAAGGTCGTCCGAACACTGTGCTAACCGAAATCAACACATGCCACCTGAATGCTGGTGGTTGATCAGGTATAGCCACTGGGTATATCCCAGATAACCCCGCCGTACACAGCGGAATGATTGCGAGGAATGCTTACTGCGTAGATCACGCTCCATGATGTGTGCTATTTGGAGAGTGGGTACGTACTATGTACGTTCCAGGGAGTTAATAACGTTAATACTTGAGCGGCAGCCTTATCACCGCTGCTTTTCCCGACACCAGCAAACCCAGCACGTCTTCAAACTTGAACAAGCGCCACGAGTGCGCATCTTTCTTACCTGTCGACATTTCGAATACCAACGTCCCATTCCAAATAAGTACCTTCGGGCTTGCAAAGGCCAGTAGGTGTGTCAGCCAGTAACTTCCTGCACCATGTCCTCGCCATCCCCGAACGATTCTTTGAAGGAACGTGGCTCTGAGAAGGATGACCACGCCACCGTCAAGGACGACCATACCTCTCTCAAGGAGGGCTCCGTCAAGCACGACCATGTCTCTGTCAAGCACGACCATGTCTCTGTCAAGGACGACCTTGCCTCCGTAAAGAAGGACCCTGCCTCCGTCAAAGAGGACCATACCTCTCTCAAGGAAGACCGTGCTTCTGTCAAGAAAGACCGTGCCTCCGTCAATGAAGACCATGCCTCCGTCAATGAAGACCGTGCCTCCAAGGAGGAGCCTCCCTCCCTCAAGGAGGACTATATCACCGTCGTTATGCCTAAGAAAGATATCAGGTTCTGGCTTATCTTCGCTTCCATGTGCACATGCCTGTTCTTGTCTGCCCTCGAGCTATCATCCGTCGCTACTGCCCTTCCTACCATAGCAGATGACCTCCAGGCTTCTCAATTCGTTTGGGTCGGTTCTGCCTACGCTCTTTCTTCCACTGCCTTCTTGCCAATGAGCGGCGGCCTTGCCCAGTCTTTCGGTCGTAGACCTGCTGTTCTCATATCAATAGCGCTTTTTGCGCTCGGGAGCGGCCTCTGCGGGGGTGCAAGCACCATGGGCATGCTCATAGCGGGAAGGACCATCCAGGGCTTGGGTGGAGGAGGCATTCAGTCACTCACTGGTATAATATTGTCCGACCTCGTCACTTTGCAAGAACGCGGTACTTATGCCGGTTTGTTTGGGTTGTAAGTATCTAACTGCTAAGAGGGACATGTCGACTTAGACCTTTGTTCAGGACGTGGAGTATCGCTGCAGTCATTGGTCCTGTGGTCGGAGGCAGTCTTGCTTCACAAGGGCAATGGCGATGGCTTTTCTGTAAGTTCAGCATGCTCAAACAATTTTGCGTGCTCAAATGGTTTTCAAGATCTCAACTTGCCCATTGCGTTTGTTGCGGGAGTATCCGTCCTTATCCTGTTGGATCTACCAACACCTCCGGGTACCTTCCGCGACAAGTTTATGCGAATGGATTGGACGTGAGTGTCGTGTGGCGTCAATAATGTCAATCATTGAATCTGGCCGACAGAGGCAACTTCCTCGTCATCTCGAGTACCGTCGCGTACACGATTGGGTTGACATGGGGTGGTATAACTGCTCCTTGGAATTCAGTTACCGTTCTCATCCCGTTAATACTTGGGACTGTTGGTCTTGTGGTTTTCATTGCTTACGAGGCCACCGTTGCAAAGTACCCCCTTGTAAGACGTTTTCTCTCTCGTTTTGTTTCTATCTCATCGTCTGCGAATACAGGTGCCGTTCTCCTTGATGACAAACAAAACTAGTGCTAGCGGGTAAGCGAGTCCTCTGATGGTCGTTTTGTTCTCTGTGCTTACCATGGCACTAGGTACATTCAAACGTTCTGCATGAGCCTTGTTACCCTATCAATGATCTGTGCGTTGGTCTAGACAGCAGAGGTGCATCATGCATCATGTTTCTCACGTCGGGTTGTAGACTTCTTCCCAGTTTATTTCCAGGGTTGCAAGGGGTCATCTCCGGTAATGTCTGGCGTCTATGGTCTCGGTACAAGCGCACTGGCACCTGCCGCTATCGGAAGTGGCATAGCAGTGAAACTAAGTGGACGATATCGGCTTCTGATATGGGCAGGCTGGGCCATGCTCATCGTGGCTCTTGGTTTGATGACCACACTCACCGCAACCGAACACATTGGCGTATCCATAGGGTACACGGTCTTGTTGGGTGTTGGGATAGGGTGCGTTGCCAGTCCATGTTGCCCCCATCGTGGTTGATATTGATTTTCTTTATCAAGTATATTGTATACCACTACTATGTACCCCATTCAAGCGCCACTGCCAGTCACCCAAAACGCTCCAGCGCTTGCCTTGATGTGGTTCCTCCGTTCATTCGCTGGTGTAGGTCTTCGGAATTGACTCTACGAATATGTGCTTACTATGTGCGGCACACGCGTAGGTGTGGGGAGTTACAATTGGAAGTACAGTCCTTCAAAATGAGCTGGCGGAACAGCTTCCAGCATCATATCTCGCGTCGGTTCCGCAAGGCACAGCGATCGTGTACGCCCTCATCCCACAGATCTCCAGTCTACCTGCAGAGATCAAGACTGAGGTGCAAGCGGCATTTGCGAACAGCCTTGATGTCTTGTGGCGGGTCTTGCTTGCCATCGCTGGTGCTGGCTTCATGTTTTCCTTGGTAATGAAGGGTGTTGAGCTGAATAATACTCTCGACGAAGACTGGTCCCGGAAGAAAATATACTCCAAGGAAGAAGAAAGAGGTAATTAACGATGATGCCCACATACGCTCTTTAACTTTGTTTTTTTCCCGAAACCTATTGCATTATGTTGACTAGTCAGCAATAGCAACTCTTAGTAACTCGTCTAGTTACATACAGGGACTCGTCCTGTCGTCATCGCATATCCATCCTTAAATTGTACAACTTCAATTACGAGCTCTGTTTCTTTCCCATGTCAGGTAACGCGTAGGAAGCCAGTCGGGTTGCTTCCAATCCCTGCCAGTTAACTCACAGATGATCATCTGCGCGATCACCTCGGAACTGAAACGCGGAAGTTTATTGACGAAGGAGGATGGGAATGAGGAACCTCACCAGCTAAATGCACGTGGCATTCCATGCCCAGTGTAACCCGCCGCGATATACTGCCCTTTGTATTCCGCGGCACCTGCTTGGAATAATTTGTCTACTGGTCCGACCTAGAAATCCATGTGAGCCAAAGTTTCCCCGCAGTAGTAGTCACAGTTAGGAACGCACAAACGGGTCCCCCATCGACGTATAGCCCATAATCCCCGTCTAAACCCAAGGTTTGAACATGCGATGACAAGACTCGTCAGATAGAAGAACTCTTACCCATTCCATCTCAGGATCTTTACCTTGCTCGAACTTACCCTCAAACACAGCAGGTAGAAATGCACGCAGCGTTTCCCCTACTTTCGGGTTGCAGGTCGAATCGTCGTCTATATACAGCTCGAAGTCAGGGCCACTTGTGTCTCGTCCACCCCCAAGGATGATCAAAGGTTTCTCGTCTGCGTCTCTCACTGGGCGAGGGAACCAATACTCGAATCCCTGCCAAGGAAATCAACGAAAGAAACGCACACCAGAGTTGGCCCAATACCTCGTTACCTTGCCATCCAATAGTTTTTATTTGCTCTGAGCTGACAGATGCCCTTGTAGCGAGGACTTGTCCACGGACAGGAATAATTCCGTCGGGACCAGCCAGGAAAGGTAGAAGATGCGAAGCATAAGCGTTTGTTGCATGGACCACCCGTGAGCAAGCAATGGAACCCCGGGGAGTCGAGAGTACATATTCCCGGTTATCTGTGGATGGGGCGTTCACGATGGATGTGACAGGTGTGTGGGTGTGCAGGGTCAAGTTGAAATATTCGCCAGCATGCTCTTTGGCGCGTTGGTATAATTTTGTCACGAGCTTGAGTGGCCACACGTTATGACCTGGATATCTGACACCGAGATAAGGCGCACCAAAAGTCTAGCAAATAGGGTCTGGGATGGCTGTCGGGGGGATCAATGGGATGCCTTACCGCTTCAACAACTTCTTTGTCGAGCCATGTGACCCCTTCTAAACTCCAGCCTGCACTCTTTGCGGCTTTCATATCCCGTTCGGCCTCCTTGATTTCTTCATCCGTGAATAACAGGGTGATGTGGCCGCCATCCACCAAATCAACGTCATTTGACCATCCATTGTTTTCGATGATGTCGACGAGCGACGACGTGGTATAAGCTTCCAAAACATACGAACGTTTTGCTTCATCGACGCCAAACCGACTTACCCGACTATCGAACCGTGAGTATGCCGAAGGCGTGAGATGTCCACCATTTCGACCTGGTCACACAGAACAATATACCATGCGGATAAAGATGAGAACCAGTCGATCAGGATGATTCAATCTCACCGGTCGCTCCTGAGCCTAAAATGCGTAAGATTTTCTCCTCCTGAGCGAATGACGGATTCACGCACAAAAGTCCCTTGCCTCAAGAATGACTATCTGTAGTGGTGACTCTGGGGCGACGTCGCGGCTCAAGGCAGCCTCAGAGAGGTGGTACGCGACTCCGACGCCAGTAATGCCCGAACCTACGATGCAAATATCTGCCTCTGTTGTTAAGAGACCTTCACTGCCTTCGCGTGCAAGAGGGTTCGCATCAGGAGACGAGTGTGTCCAGAAGGAATGTGTCGGGTTGGTCGAAGGTAGTCCTGCTGGCTTGTGCGGACTCTCCGAGAAGACGCTCTCGTGGTTCTCCCATTCGGTAGGAGGAACTGGGAGAGCAGCCATTGAAAACGTGATCAATGTTAGCACGGACAGAATGATCTGTCCCGTGCCGCAGTTCAAGCTAGTCTTCATATTCGCTTCGGAAGTTGAGCCGATTGTGGATGTCCACTGGGGCAGAAAGCAAGCGTCGAGGAGCACTGATCAACTTAAAGGAAGACGCAGTGGCTGACAAAAACTATAATAGGGCAGTGATTGCCCAGACTCAGCCGCTGCCAGAGAGGGGCAAAGAACGACT
>KN825279.1:0-23914 GCA_000827395.1 Paxillus rubicundulus Ve08.2h10 | reverse complement strand
AATGATAGATATTCTGATGCACCCAAGCCGACAGTAGATATTCTGATATCCCAAAGCCAATAGTAAATTTGGGTGTAGCAAAGCCAATGGTAAATATTCAGATACAGCAAGGCTGATAGTAAATATTCCGCTATGACAAAGCCGATAGTAAATATTCCTATATGACAAAGCTGATGGTAGATAATCCTATACAGCAAAGCTGGTAAAAGAATATATTCTGATTCACCAAAGCCAATAGTAGACATTCCGATGCACTCAAGCCGACAGTAGATATTCCAATATCTGAAAGCCGATAGTAAATATTCAGGTGTACCAAAGCCGATGGTAAATATTCCGATCCAGCAAGGCCAATAAAAGAATATATGCTGATTCATCACAGCCGATAGTCTATTGGCCTTGCTGCATCGGAATATTTACTATCAACTTTGGAGCACCCAAATATTTACTATCAGCCTTGCTGCATTGGAATATCTACTATCGGCTTTGGAGCATCAGAATACTTCCTATCAGCTTTGGAGCACCCAAATATTTACTATCAGCCTTGCTGCATTGGAATATCTACTATCGGCTTTGGAGCATCAGAATACTTCCTGTCAGCTTTGGAGCACCTGAATATTTACTATCGGCTTTGCTGTATCGGAATATTTACTATTGGCTTTGGAGCACCCAAATATTTACTATCGGTGTTGTTGCATCGGAATATTGACCATCACCCTTGGTGTATCGGAATATCTACTATCGGCTTCGGTCCATTGGAATATCTGTTTTCGGCTTTGTTGAGTCGGAATATCTACTCTTGGCTCTGTTGTGTCTGAATATCTACTATCGGCTTTGGAGCACCCAAATATTTAAGACATTCCAATGTACCCAAGCCAATGGTAAATATTACGATATGCAAGCCCAATAGTAGATATGCCCGTAGAACAAAGCTGATAGTTAATATCCCGATACAACAAAGCCGATAAAAGAATATATTTGGATACAGGAAAGCCGATAGTAGATACGCCCATGCTGCAAGACCCGATAGTAAATAGCCTGATTCATAACAGCCTGGTGTTTCTGAGTGAATGGATAGAGACTCAGAGATACATAGGGAGCTGATGGAGTGGAGCAGTGAAGGCACTGGTGGCAGGGAAGGCTGTGGCAGGTCATATACAATATAAATACATTGATATGGCTTGTATGGGCCTACTTGAGGAATAATGCCATTGGCCTTATGTTTCCAACTGTACATGTGATGATTCTGAAATACATAGCTACCCAATGGACCCGACAGAGCATGCTGATGAAGGCATTGGGGGCAGGAAAGGCCATGGCAGGTCAGAGATAGTCTAAATACATTGATATGGCTTATATGGGCCTGCTTGGTGAAATATGAATATGCCATTGGCCTGATGTTTCCAGCTGTACATATGGTGATTCCAACATACATAGTGACCTGATGGACCCAATGAGGTGGGCAGATGAAGGTGCCAGGGGTAGGAAATGCCTCAGCAGGTCAGATACAGTCTAAATACATTGATATGGCTCATATGGGCCAGTTTGAGTAGATATGCCATTGGCCTGATGTTTCCAACTGTATGTATAGTAATTCCAACATACATAGCAACCTGATGGACCCAATGGTGTGGGCCAGTGAAGGCACTGGGAGCAGGAGAGGCCTTGGCAGGTCAGATACAATCTAAATACATTGATCACCTATCCCAAGTCTATTGGCCCCAAGCCCATCCATCCTGAGGCCAACAAACCTAAGAGCAACCATCCTGAGTCCATCCATCCTGAGGCCATCCATCCCAAGGTCAACAAACCCAAGGACAGACATCCCAAGGCCATTTATCCTGAGGCCATCCATCCAGGGGCCAACAATCCTGAGGGCAGTCATCCCAAGTCTATCCCTGAGCCCATGCATCCTGAGGTCAACAAACCCAAGGGCAACTATCCTGAGTCTATCCATCCCAAGGCCAACAAACCCAAGGGCAGACATCCCGGGGTGTCATATCCTGTGCCATGCAAGTCAACTCCACTCCTCCAGAGCCTACTCTGGACCAAGTCTGTTTTCCCACCCATACACAAGTCCACTTTCTGCTTCTCCATGTCTCTGCTTTTCTGCTTCTCTCTAATACTTCCATTCCTGTGCCTTGTTCCTTATCATTCATACTTTTGACAGATGTTTGACATGTCTAATAAGTCCACCTTCCAATTATTTCCACTCTGACTCACTTTGACTTGTTCTGACTCACCTTGACTCCTATTGACTTGTTCTGATACTTCTGATTCACATTCCACCCAACTCTGGTACTCCAGTGCCCTCCATGTTTACTTGTCACCATAGTATATAAATCCCTCTTGTACTTTGTATTCTGCAGTTTGAATATTGACTTTGATCACTCCTCTTCTCTGTCCACCTTAAGTCCCTTGCTCAACACTTGAAGCTAGTCTTCTTGTCATCACTCCGACCCTCCAACCTCCCTTCACTACTCCATTCTGCCATTGCTCCACTCTGCCTCTCTGCCCCTCTGTAAAGACCAGACTGAACTCAGACAAGGGCACAACATATAAGTTGAAGCTGAAATCCACTCCACTCCTCCAACAACTCCAGGACAGTGCGGAGGAACCCTGATCTTAACAGTATATTCAAACTCCCACTTGTTCAAGTTCACTAACTCCTATTTTTCATGGCTAGAGTCCAAACTTGCTCTCAGACACTTCAACAAAAACCATCCATCACTCCAATGCTACTGCAACTCAGCTCCTTCATGAGCAGTTGCAGAGGACCTGATACAGTTATTAAATTCTGCAGCTTCTCCTCCTGTCACATTGACACATACACCCCCAGCTCTCTCTCCCCTCCTAACACACCAACTCCACCCCATCCTAACACACCAACTCCACCCCATCACAACGGCACATCCACTCCACCGGATTGCAACCCACCAGAGATGATGAACCCAGAGATGACGGCCCCAGAAGCAACAGAGACAGAAATCCCTGCAATGACAATGATGATTGTGTGCCTCTCCCACCCAATCCCATGATGGTGCTTGCCAACACCATCCACAGCCTCACCAACATCACCCATTGCAATCTAACATCCAAACCATCTCAGTGCACCAAAGTCCAGGAACTGGACACCTTCAATGGCACTGACACTCGCAAACTCTGCGCCTTCATTGTTCAGTGTGAGCTCAACTTCCAAGACCATCCCCACACATTCCAGACTGACAGTGCCAAAGTCACCTTTGCCCAATCATACCTCAAGGGAATGGCTCTCAAATGGTTCAAGCCTGACCTCCTTCACATGGAAGATCTGGACCTCCATCTGCTATGGATGGATGACTACTGCGAATTCCTACTTGAACTACAGACCAATTTCAGTCCTCATGACCCTGTTGCAGACACAGAACATCAATTAGACAGCCTCTCCATGAAGGATGATCAGCACATCAACCAATACATCATGGAATTCAACTGCATTGCATCCCAAGTCCACGGATATGGAGATGGCTCACTCCACCACCACTTCGACAGTGGACTTCTGGACTGCATCAAGGATGAAATTGCTCATGTGGGCAAACCTGCTATGCTCTCACAAGGCATTGATGTGCGCTACTGGGAGCACCAGTCCAAAATCACCCACCAAGCGAAGCCCACCAATCCACCTCCATCCAAACCTCATACTTCATCCCCCACAAAGTCTATGCCCAACCCCACTAACTCCACCTCCATCCACAACTCTGACTCTAGGGCGAAAGCTCTGCCCCCTTGTCCTCCCCAGCCTGACCTCTCACAGAAGCTTGGCAAAGATGGTAAGCTGACCTCTGAGGAGCAAAAGTGCCACTTTGACCTGAAGCTCTGCATGTTCTGCAGCAGCTTCAGCCATATGGCAAAGGATTGCCACAAATCCACCTCCAGGCCAGCCAAAGCCCACACTGCCACTACCTCCACTCTGCCAGATGCTAACCCTTCTGTCTCTGCCTCAGAGGCAAAAAAATAGTCTGCAACTCCCAAGACTCCACATGTGTCTGCTCTTTCCAATC
The DNA here is from genome assembly GCA_000827395.1 of Paxillus rubicundulus Ve08.2h10. NCBI lineage: Eukaryota > Fungi > Basidiomycota > Agaricomycetes > Boletales > Paxillaceae > Paxillus > Paxillus rubicundulus. The sequence goes on along the minus strand of KN825279.1, from coordinate 19,877 downwards.
CCAATTCTTTGACTCCGTTTGTTACTATACTTTCTTATGACATCTCCAATTTTCCTGCTCTCTTAGATTCTGGTTCAAGTGACTGTTTCATAGATACTACTTTTGTCACAAAAAACAAGAACAAAGCTTATTCTGTTCCGCCTATTCTTCTCTGTTTATTCAATGGTACTTCAAATTCTTACATCACTGAAGCTGTGACTGCAAACATGACCTAAAGATCAATCTGGAAGAAGGAGCATCTCCTCCACTCAGAACCATCTACATATTCCCTCTCCACCACTGAGCTGGACTCCCTCCACACTTTCCTTGACAAACACCTCACTAATGGCTTCATCCACCCTTCCTCCTCCACTCATGCCGCTCCAGTCCTCTTTGTCTGCAAGAAGGATGGTTCACTCTGCCTCTGCATCAACTTCCAAGGACTCAACAAAATCATGAAGAAAGACTGCTACCCACTTCCACTCATCTCTGACCTCCTCAATTCTCTGAGCCATGGTAAAGTCTATACAAAATTGACCTCCAGCACACCTACCATCTTGTCCACATCATGCCCAGAGACAAATGGAAGACTGCCTTCCACACCCACTATGGCTCGTATGAGTGGCTTGTCATGCTGTTCAGTTTGACCAATGCTCTGGCAGCTTTCCAGCAGTTTATCAATATAATCTTCACTGATATGCTTGATGTTTGCATTGTAGTTTATCTGGACAACATCCTCATTTACATATTCCCAGGACATGGCCTCTCACAAAGAGCACATCTATGAGGTACTCTACCAACTCTGGAAGCATGGACTATATGCTAAACTGGAGAAATGTAAATTCCACACATCCTCCATTGAATACCTCAGATACCTCCTCTCCCCTAGCGGCCTGACTATGTCCACCAACAAATTCAAAGCTATCTCCAATTGGCCAGAACCTTGGAAAGTCAAAGACATCCAATCCTTCCTCAGTTTTGCCAACTTCTACTGCCACTTCATCTATAATTATTTCTGACATTGTTGTTCTGCTCACCTGCCTCACTCAGAAAAACACGCTATGTAATGTCTCCAACAAATGCCACTCCTGTCATATACCATGTCCTGACAAGTCAACTCTGGCTCAACTCTGCCTTTTTTGCCTTGTCAAGTCCACTTTCCTGCACCTCTGCCTTTCTGCTTATCTTTCTTACCCCTGATTTCCATACCTTGTTTCTCATCCTTCACACTTGACAGACATTTGACATACTTAATAACTCCACCTTCCAATGAATCTGATTCTGACTCGTTCTGACTTCTTTCTGACTTAATCCTATCTTTTTGACATCTCTGACTCACATTCTGCTTCACTCCAGCACTCTGGTGCCCTCCATACTACTTGTCCCCATAGTATATACATAAACCCCTCTTGTATTTTGTATTCTTCAGTTTGAATATCAACTTTGATCACTCCTCCTCTCTGTCCAACCTAAGTCCTTCGCTCGACACTTGAAGCCAGTCTTCTTGTCATCACTCTGACCCTCCAACATCTGAACCCCTTTACTACTCTGTTTCCACCATCACTCCGCTCTGCTGTTACTCTGCCCCTTTGTAAATACCAGACTGAACTCAGACAAGGGTGCAACACATAAGTTGAAGCCGACGTCCACTCTGCTCTGACAACTCCAGACAGCCCAGAGGATTCCACATCTTAACAGCTCCACTTTCCCACATTTGAAAGACACCTTCACCTCCACTCCCATTCTGACTCATTGGGTGCCTGACACCCCTATCATCATTGAGATCAACACCTCTGACTATGCCATTGCTGGAATCCTTTCCATCTGCTGCCCAGATGACAAACTCTGCCTAGTCATGTTCTACTCCTGGACCCTCACCACTCTGGAGCTCAACTATGACACCCATGACAAAGAACTCCTCACCATCCACAAAGTGTTCCACTCCTGGCGCCACTACCTAGAGGGCTCTGCAACTCCAGTTGACATCATCACAGACCACAAAAACCTCAAATACTTTTCCACCTCCAAAATCCTGATGTGCTGCCAAGCCTGCTGGTCAGAGTTCCTCTCTCAGTTCAACCTTGTCAACCACTTCCACCCCAGAAAACTCAGAGCCAAACCTAATGCCCTCACTAGATGCTAGAATGTCTACCCAAAAAGAGGGGGATAAGGACTATGCTCAGGTCAATCCTCACAACCTCAGACCCATTTTCATGCAAGAACAGCTCACTTTATCCCTCTGAGCTACCATCCTCATACGCCCTGTTCTCTGTGCAAGCACCCTGTTTGATGTTGAGCAACTCCATCAGGACATCCTATCCACACTCCCCTCAAACCAAGTCACCTCCACTCACTTGTCCAATGCATCCAACTCCCACTGGACAGTAGACTCTGAGGGCTACCTCCACCTTGATAACTGGATCTACAGTGGCTCAAACAACTATCCCAATGTTTGCATGTTTTTCACTAAAGTCAATACCCACAAATGCCCCTTACCCTAGGCCATAACATACAAGTGTATGGACTCTATAGTGTTTTCCTAGCTCCCAGACCACCACTCCACCCTCCCTAGACAGCACAAGAACCAGGGGGATAAGGGCATATCATTGCAAGGTGTTAAGTACATGCTCTGTGCTTCTGATATGTCATACCTACACATAATACCTTGTTGGCTATGCCATTTCTTAGCACATATGTCTAGAATAGCACAAATTTGAAACTATTTTTGCTTTTTTCACCCTATGTCAATGGCATCCATATACAGCACTTCAGAGGGTTATATGAGTGGTCATAATGGTTCTATATTATCTATATATGATATAGAAGCATGTACAATAGGTCTATATCAAAGGGATAGGTTGTGGTGAAGTAGAAAATGCTAGGGAGGAGTACAGGGGTTGATACATTGAAATATGCCAAAAGGGAAAATGTTTTGGGAGTAGTGGCAGTGTAAAGGCACTGTCTGCTTTAGGATGTTTATATAATCACTCAAAAGCGGAGCAGAGTCCAATTGATGCCTCAGAGAGAGCCTGAGGCTCACTGAGTCACAGGACTGGTGGTTAGGCTGCAGGGAGTGATGCATCAGGGACACCAGGTACACCAATGCATCAGACACAAAGGACCATATGGACACCCTACTAGAGTCTAGGGAATGATGCACCACAGGTGCCCTACAATTGTCATGATTGATGCATCAATGGTGGGGTCTGGTAGGGAACTGGTGGGGTTGATGTGGGTTCGACATACACACTGTGGTAGTCATCCATGACCCCACCATTGTTGCCTGAGCTAGGGGCTGCAACCCCACTTGCCCGCTCACCCTTTTCATTCTCCTTTCCCCCCTTCTCACCCTCCTTTGACTCGTTTGGAAGTCCATATGATGTGCCTGCTGGCCCTGTGCATGTCGCATTCGGGTCCGGCTTTCACTGGCCTCGTTGGCGGCCGTCTGACACGCCAATTGGGGTTTCCGGGGCACGATGTGGGCATGGTGGACATCATTGTCCCCACCGCCGCTGTCATTTGCCTCCCTATCCCCTCTGGTCCTCAACTTTACTCCCCCTCCACTTGTCGTCCTCACGTCTACGGTGCGTCTCAGTACGCGGTACGTGACCATCTCGACGTCGTTGGCGAGTTGGTCACCTCGCCTGTGGGGATGGATGTATGGAGAGGGACCTTGGGAGAACAAGCGACCTACAACTTGCTCCCACGTTCCAAACAGGTGAGACAATGTGTCCCAGGCCGATTTCAATCGTTGTGGTCTTATGGCCAATGTTGAGCTTTGAACTTACACGCTCCAGAGGCTAGCGAGCGTCACTCATGGCGGGTACGGAAGAGGGCATGGGGTCATTACGGGTCGTACATCTTTGCATACATAGGTCATGGTCATAATCATCATATAGACAACTTCATTTCACTGAGACGTCTCTCTGTCGACGGCCACTCGAGCTTCGTTTCCAAGGATGGCCAACTTCTTCAACCGGGAGCGAAGCATGGCGCGCTTCTCCTTGCGGCGGGGTATCGCCTCTTTCTCAGCTTCATTCATCTCCAGGAGAGAGTTGACGTACTCCAGATCACCGGGAAGAATACCCAGGTTATCGTCAGAGCCCCAGAGATCGTACGAAGAACGGCGTGACCCCCGAGCGGGCGAAGGTGGGGAGGAGACCTTATCATGTTCGAGATTGAACGATAATGATTCATACGTCGTGGGCTGATCCAATGGACCCACAGAATCCCCCAGCCGCAGCTTCGCAAAGTGTTCCTGAAGTATCTGATGACCGGCAGGGTTTTCTGGCGCTGCGAAGGGGTTGGCGACATCCCACACGAATTCCTCTTCCTCTCCTTCTTCATCCTCGTCTTCATCGTCCTCGGGTGCGGTGTCACTGAAGTCAGCAAATGTCGGTGTCTTGATATATTCTTCCTCGTCAAGCTCAAGGAACGAGTTTGGAGGACTGGCGTCCTCGCCCTCACTGCCAGCAGTTGAGGATCCGCTTGAGCTCCCCTCGGCACCGCATCCATCACGAAGTGATCCTAGAGCGACGCGTGGCGGATGCGTCGCGCCGATGCATCTCTTCTTCCTCCCAGTCCTACCCAGGGACATGCTGCCAAGGTCTTTTAGTGCACCCACGAGCGTGATGTTGCTGAACTGCCGGCTCCTGGCTCTTTTCGCGCCGATGACCGCCATCAAGGCGCCAATGCCGAGGTTCTGGACTGTTCCCACTATGGAGCCACCATTGGCCCTGGTGGATTTGACAATTGTCAAGGGCGCGCGTCCGACCTCGAGGTTCGGCATGGTTTGGCTCTTCACGTCCCGCGTGAGGGTGACACCCAAGAGTTTTTCCGCCTTGCGATCGGACTTGCGCATCGCCGCACGCTCTTCCGGAGTCAGCGATTTTGGGGTCAGAGGGGGGGAAAGAGCGAGCGCTTCGTTAATATGGATAAGGGGGGTGAAGTAGGACTCGTATGTAGCGGAGGACATGGCCTGATATTTTGTAGAGGGTATGGGAGAAGCAGTATGGCAATAGATAGATAGGGGGAGATAGATAACGAGGCTGGCTCGATGGGTGTGTTTTTCTGGAGGTTCGTCATACTTATGTTAGGTCTTTTATATGTTTTTCTGCTGGGGAGTGTGGACGCTTTGTGGACGCTTTGTGGACGCTTTGTGGATGCCTTGTGGACGCTTTGTGGACGCACCTGGAACACTTGGTTCTGCCAACGGTGGGGTGGCACCTCTCTAAATTCGGTGGTATGTAGGTGGATGGTCGAGACTAGTTGTGGTCGACGGGTCATTGTTCGTGTCCCCAGCCCAGAGCTTCCAGCGCTTTAGCGAAGCACGCCATCGCCTACCACACTAGCAAAAAGTGTGCACAGCTCTTTTAACGAAAGACAATCCATGTCGACTTCAGTCTTCAACGCTTCATCACGATGCATACCTCGGTCTGCATGATCAGCGTCTTCACTCTCTGACTTTTCTCGTGTCTGCAAGAATTTTCACAGAAAGAGGACAGACCGTACTCGCCAGTACACTTATGGGCCATGGCTACGATTCCATCCGCATGCCGGTCGACTCCGAAGCCCACGGACAGGCGTAGAACGCCCCATCGAGGTGCAATACGACGTGGCGTCCTTTGCACACATTGAAATGCAGGCAGCACTCGCGGGTTTGGCGACAAGCTAGTAACTGAGTGTTAAGACTTCTAGCATCGGGGCAAGAGTTTTCTGTTCTTAACTGCAAGCGACGCCCCTTCTCCGCTATGATGGCAATTCCTTGCAGGGACGCGGGGAGCTCAGTCTCCCGTAGGTGTTTTAGTGCTGTAATCGACGCCCACCACAGCACTTCACAGATTCACTGTACGTCTTAGACCTCCTTGAAAGAGTGACTTAGTCTTTGACCACAGCAATGACCTGGTCAATGCCTCACGGTTTGCTGGTTCCGTCGGGGGCAGGTAACGAAAATACTCAATCGGCCAACCCAATCAAAGCATCCCACGAACAGAAAATGCATATTTCACGAGGCTCGGTGTCAGTGAATAGCTTTGTGATTCCTCCCACAGAAAGCGTCCCACGCTATCTGTGACCTACACTGCCAAAGTCCATTCAAGCCCGAGTCTCTTCGAAGGCGCTTTTCCAAGGTGAACCATCACGTCTCTCTAGGCTGGAATATTACCTGCGAGTCGGAAGGGGTGACCAAATTCAAGATGACGAATGCAGGGTCGAGCTTTCAGGAACTGAGATCCTGGGCCCGTCATAAGCGGGGTGTCATCGACTCGTTGTCCCCCCACGTTGACAGCCGAAGCGAACTTGAGGGATTCCGCGTTGACGTACAGGGGTTATCGTTGTGTCGTAATCGCTGTTCAGCATCCTGCGTCACAATGTCCTGGAGTGCCTAGCTGACACTTGGGCACCTGCAGGCAAGAGCTTTTGGCACTGAACAAATCTGCGTATCTGGGTTAGGCCGCTCTGCCATGGCAAGAGAACGGGATCCTCTACTTTCAAGCAAGAAACGAATCGCCAGCTGTGCTTCTCCAACGAACGTACGTACAAGTTCTAACAACTCTTCGGTCGATCCGAAGCTCGGACCACTCGAAATCACGGAGTCTTGTCGGAGATGTATCCTCATGGGTTTGTGGTGTGCTACTCTCTTATCTGTGAGTAGGTTTCTGCGCTGTTTCTTGTCTGTACATAGCTGAGATCCTTATCAGGCTTTGAATAGTGAGTCCGAGATTGCTACTTTCTGTCATGGGCTCAAACTCAATGCGCCTCTACTAGCCACTCTCGTCGCAACCCGTCTGTACAATTTCTTCGCGTAGGCCCCTGCATGATTTAATGACGCCCTCAACTGCAGTACTTCCCTCGATCTCTTCTGAATTCAACGCATCCAATCAAGCTAGCTGGCTTGGCACATCGTAATGCACCTCATCCCTAATCGATACCTCCGCACTCAGAACAGTTCAGGTATTTGCTCGCTATATGCACATTCACGCCACTTTATGGGCGACTTTCCGACGTGATGGGGAGGAGGTACGCGAATCAGCTGGCAGTGTCCGTGGCGGCGATTGGCACCCTGCTTTGTGGATGCTCACGGAGCATGAACATGCTTATCTTCGCGCGTTTTGTGGGTGCTTTTCGTTGGTCTGTTGGTGGAGCTGTTCTGACTGCAGGTGCCTTTAGCTTGCAGGCATAGGAGGGGGCGGATTATCCTCGACGTGCTCGTAAGTCTCGGACGGAACCCGATCTTGCATTCACTCACTGTGATGCCAGGATCATCATGAGTGACATGTATTCTATCCGAGTAAGTGTGATAATGTGTATCTGTCCACCCTCGTTCCCTGACTTGCAACACCAGTCCCGGGGATTAACACAAGGCGTCGGCAACGTGTTAAGTGGCGTACGTGTTATCAGTCCCATTCAACATGGATAATTCCGAACCTCCAACAGCTAGGGCTGTCTCTGGGCGTGCCTATTGGTGGGCTGGTGAGCCAGTGGTACGTCTTGGTAGTTGTTTCGCGTGTACGACGAGCTCATGGATTGTACAGGTTTGGCTGGCGCTGGGCATTCTGGATGCAGATGCCCTTGTTTGCTGCATCCTTGGTTCTGACAGCGATTAACCTTAACTACGAGACGCCAGTGAGAGCATATTTACGTCTCGAACGAGACTGTGTTGACCCGCCCTTACAGGGGAAGGCCAAGAGCGTTAAAGACGTCCTAAAGCGGATTGACTATGGTGGGATGATCACGCTCCTGATATCCGTCAGTTGTTCCGTTTCTCGGTGCTCTGGTTCCACATTCGTAAACGTATCTTCCGCAGGTCGGAAGTTGTCTGGTATTCTTGAGCATGAAATACAATGAACAAAGAAAGGTGGGCCCCATTCATCGATTCGTCCATGAAACGCGTGCTGACCGATACACAGTGGAACGACCCTATGGTTTTCGTTACCTTGGGCATGGCCTGCACTTCGTTTGTACTGTTCCTCCTCGTGGAACTGCTGTTCGCCCGAGAACCTCTTCTTGCGCCGTCCCTGTTGCGCCAAAAAGTCCCCATCCTGGTGGGAACGAGTAGCTTTTTCGTTGCGATGTGCAACTTCTCCGTCACCTACTTTTTGCCAACGTGGTTCCAGACGGTTGCGATGACGAGTGCAGCGACTGCAGGCAAGGTAGACTATGGCAGTCTCACGACAGTCGACTAAAACACGTTGGCAGGTATGCATCTAGCGCCAAATAGCATCGCGATGTCGGCGGGGTCTTTGTTCGCGGGGTCAGTCCGACTGCTGATCAGTTTGTTAGGCTTCAATTGATCCTATATATAGGTGGATGATGCATCGAACGGGAAGATACAAGTTACTCAATAGTACTTTCGGCATCTTCCCCTTTGTCGGTATCGTCCTTATCACGCTGCTACGAGAAGACTCTCCCTCGTGGCAGCAGTGGTTCAGCATCGTGAGAGCGACCTCTGAGCAGGACCGTGCCATCGAGCTTCTGAGCCGTATTCCCACAGATTCCTCTAGGATTCGGAAATGCGATCGTGTTCCAGACCGTTTTCAGTACGTTGGCGGATTTTTTCCGTCTTTTGGGGTATCGTTGTGGCTCACCCATGTTCTCATAGTTGCGTTGCTTGTACACCTCCCACGTACGTCCTTGGTCATTTTCTTCATTTCGGCAGGGAATGTTGACGGTGTTCTAGGGGGACAGATGGCAGTAGGCACTGGATTCGGCCAGCTGTTCCGCGGACTAGGTAAGGCGTGCCCGTTCGTTCTCTTTTCCATGCCGCTGATATGGGATGTATCGTTCAAGGCCAAGTCGGCGGCGTCGCGATCTCGTCTGCGGTCTTCCAATACAAACTAGACACCGAGTTGAACCGAAACATCGTTGGCCCTCACGCCGAAGAGGCGAGTTCAACCTCCCTCCACTGCACAGCGAAATTTATAACCCCTCACGCCCTCCCTCTCTTTCACGCAGATCATAAGACTCATCCGACACTCCACGCTCGTCGTCCCGGATCTCCCACCCGATCTACAGCGTGCAGCCAAGGACGCCTACGCCACGAGCTTGCACGCTGTGTTCATGCTCGCGGCGTGCTCGACACTCGTCGCGTACGTCGCCAGGATCCCCGTAAGTCATCCCCATCGTGCATAGGGGCACATCAGTTCATGGCGAGTGGTTGTATGCACTATAGATACCGGAGACGACGCTGGAGGGGACGTGTACAAAGGACAAACGTAGTGACCAAGCGGGGTCAGGGCCGCGTGAGGCGCCTCCGGATGGTGCGGATGAGGTGTGAAGCTTGGATGCGAGGGTGGGTGTTTGTGTGGTCATGACGTGAGGGTCGGTCTGTATTTGTTGTAATTCCACGTCCCCGCGAGTCACTACCGTGAAACCAGCGGGTGTGGACGACATGTAGAACATAGGCAGCGTTGCTAGTACGCCTCGCTTACCGAGAAACATTCTGGCTGCAACTCCCATACGTATGCGTGTATGCTGAGGAAGACTGCGCCGACGATGACCCGGATCCCCAGACACTGTTCGAGAGTGCGACGTCGTGCATGTGAATTGGTAAGCTCTGAAATCTGACCGTCGTATCGGGGCAGAGATGGCATTGATCCACGTCATTGGCGACGGGCGTACATCTACAGTCCTCGCGACCTGGGGATGAGGGTGAGGAATACATAGAACGCACCGATAAGCAACGAGCTGGGCGTTGAGCGCTGATGTACCTGTGAGCAACCAGCGAGTGGACGTTGGTGATGACACAGCCTTCGCGGCTGATGGATCCAATGATCACGTGGAAGGGAAATTCGGCAAGTTCCGATGCACCGAGAACTCCCGAGGGAGAGGAATATTTTGACATTGCAAGTAACTTACTCGTGCTCACTTTGTCTCATTCCGAATGGTACCTCGAACGTTGTCGGCGTCGCTGGGTCGTGCCCTCAGGAGTGCAGCTCGCAATCCTGTGAGTGGTCTTCAATGCGTGCACTGAGAAGCTCGACAGACTGACAAAACTCACAGCGGCCTTTGCGGTCGTTCGCGACGGCGGTGAAGATCCCAGCACCTATCACCGAAACGACGACGCTGCCAAATGGTCTCACAATTGCGACCGAATCTCACCCACATGCACAGACTGCGACGGTTGGCGTCTGGATAGACGCTGGTTCTCGCGCAGAGACTGATAAAACTAATGGCACAGCTCACTTTTTGGAACACATGGCTTTCAAGGGTACTGGCCGCAGAAGCCAACACGCGCTCGAGCTCGAAGTAGAAAATCTTGGTGCACACCTCAACGCATACACCTCCCGCGAACAGACCGTCTATTATGCCAAGAGCTTCCGCAAGGACGTCACAAACGCGGTCGACATAATCAGTGACATCCTACAAAACTCTAAGCTCGAGGGCAGCGCGGTAGAGCGCGAGCGGGATGTTATCCTCCGTGAACAGCAGGAGGTTGACAAGCAACTTGAAGAGGTGGTTTTTGATCACTTGCATGCTGTCGCCTTCCAAGGTCCTTTTGATTCTCCCGTTACATCAGCACGCCTACTAACTCCATGTAGGTCAACCTCTTGGTCGGACAATCCTCGGCCCCAAAGCCAATATCTTGTCGATCAAGCGGGATGATCTTTCCAGCTATATCAAGACCAACTATACCGCAGACCGCATGGTTCTTGTAGGCGCAGGGGGTGTTGACCATCAGGAGCTTGTAAAATTGGCTGAAAAACATTTCTCCTCGCTTCCCGTCTCCTCGAACCCGATACCCCTTGGAAGGCTTGCACACCCTCGGTCGGATTTCATCGGCTCTGAAGTCCGTATTCGGGATGATGACCTCCCGTGTGCACACCTTGCCATCGCTGTCGAGGGCGTGGGCTGGAGTTCGCCCGACTACTTCCCTATGCTCGTGATGCAATCTATCATGGGTAACTGGGATCGCTCCTTGGGGGCATCTCCTCTGCTCTCATCCCGCCTTTCTCACATCATCTCCTCCAACAACCTTGCCAACAGTTTCATGTCTTTCTCTACATCTTACTCGGATACTGGACTCTGGGGTATCTACCTAGTGTCGGAGAACCTTATGAACCTTGACGACATGGCCCACTTCACGCTCAAGGAATGGACGCGTATGTCCACCGCACCCACTGACGTTGAGGTCGAGCGTGCCAAGAGTCAACTCAAAGCCGGCCTCCTTCTCAGCCTCGACGGAACCACTGCCATCGCGGAGGACATTGGTCGACAGCTCGTCACCACCGGGCGTCGGTTGACACCCAAGCAGATCGAGAATGCTGTGGATGCTGTCACTCCCGAAGAAATCAAGCGCGTTGCTCAGAAATACATATGGGACAAAGATGTACGCACACGGGATTTGTTTCTGATATATGGATGTTTATGGTGCTTGTGCAGATCGCCGTTGCAGCTCTTGGGCCCATCGAGGGTCTCTTGGATTACAACCGTATCCGTGCAGACATGTCTTCACTCATATATTAAGGTAGCCACTTGTTGATCTGTTTTTGTAAACTGGCTAACTCTTTCGCAGGTGTGGTTACTGAGGTGAGGTAGATAGACGATGTGCTGTGATGTTGTTCGTTCTGAGCGTGGCCAAGGAATAAATGACGTTTCATTGCCTTGGGACAGGTTTCCTCTGCTGCACAACGTAAGCGGCGCTTTCAACATAAACGTCGAACGATATACATACATCCTTGAGGCCTCACGCCCCTGCTTCCCTCAGTGGATTCTGTCTAGTCTGGTACCAAACCGTACTATGAGGCAAGCCGTGCTAGATTCTGCCACTACAAACCTTGGTGCTTAGCCCCGAAAGTCTATATGTGGATGTCTCACCAGATAAGACACGTGAGAGTCGCAAGAGGGAACTATGTACTAACACGAATGATAACAAAGGCTGTGGTAACATTCGGCCGTCTCTAGATCTCGTAGTCGAATTGGAGCAGCTCGGTTGGTGGGAGGTAAGGCGGCGTTGTCTGTGTACCCATAATATGAAGATATTATGTACGGAAGAACAAGCACGGCAAGGAGAGGTTAACTATTCCATTTGACCCAAATTCTGATGGTGGATACCTGCGCCATTGGCAGTGGGCATAGTTCAAAATTTCCTCGCGACGGGAGGACAAGGTGATAGTGCTGACGCTTCCAGTACTTGAATGATCAATGCAGTGCTCATAGGGTGTGCGACCGTGACTACCGCTGAGCGCTGATCGTTTTGGCATGTACAGCGAGGAGTAGAGCGGTGGAGCACTCGAGTTGTCTTGACTACAGTGTGTGTTATTTGAGTGGTGTTCAGACACGGTCCTTCGCCCAGGCTTCAGAGGGGAGATCATATAAACAGCATCGACACATCCGATTGATATATTGTCACGTCCTTAGGAACAGCATGTCAGATTAAATTTAGGCGACTGGCAAGGTACCGCGTTCAGAGAAGCATCATTCAGAGCGTGGTATGGTCCCATGGTTCATCTGATCTGGCTTGTTCAATATGTTCGCTGCGCAAGACCGGTCGAATTGGCGATATCAGGGAGGCGAACACACTAGTAGAGAAGGGAATCCAAGTGAATACTAACCCTTACGATGCAGTCAGCAGCACAAAGCAGTTGGTCACACAAATGTCACGACGCGTCACACAAAATCACGGATGCCGAATCTGACCCCGCTCGGCGCATGACCAGCAGTGCCTCTGTGCTCTGGCGACGGCACTGATCTCTTGTACAGCCCAGTAGCAAGGCCACCTGTATGCGTGACGCCTCCCTCTTCTACCTCTCGACTTGCGCAGACGAACCAGCGCCATGAGCAGCAATATCAATCCGACGTCAGTGTGCGGTGGCAAGCAAAATGGCAGGACAAAGACTTCAAGCTCAGCTGCGGCATTGCTTCGGCAGTGACAACAGCGTGATCATCCAGCGTGACATTCGTGTTTTCAACGATCTCACTCATTTCTCCGTGGGTTGGTTTCGTTCAAGCTCGCAGTAGTTTCATTCCAGTGCTAGAACATGTGTATAGTGGGGGACGAATGGAGAATTGTGATGAGATTGTATACTTTGCAAAACTGGCTGGCGACTGTATTGTAAGGGATACATGGCTCGTACGTCGGATCCCTACCTGTACTTGGGCAGACGAGATTGTAACGTTGACAAACGGCATTAGCGAACCGAACAACTCATCCTCCGCGTCAGTGCGTCGCGTCCGAGGTTTCGCTGCCAAAGTTCCAACGTTGCAGCCACAAAATTTCCGCGCTGGGCCCATCGCCAAGAGACAGGCCAGGTTGACCTCGACGAACGGTCTGAGGAATGTTCTGGCTGTTGTGGCACCGCTCAGCAATGCACGCGCACCTTGGAAGCTGAGTTATTCCACGGTCCACTTGTTTGGTGAGCATACGGGGACTATCTTTAGAGCGGGTGACTAAAATAGACGAGGACTTGTCAGCACGTGTCGGCACGGTGCTGGTATTTTTCTTACATAAATAGAGTGGATATATGGATGTGTTATTAGGACAAGGCAGTTCCTTTTTCCCTGCAGGACGGTCAGACCTCAAAAAGATTTGCTCGACCTCCTTACACGCCTCTGTTGTTCTCTTTACCTCCCCAACACCACAACCCTACCTCCCTCCCAGCTAATCGATGCGTCCCTCGTCGTTCTTTACCCCCCAAAACGCACTTGCATGTGCTCTCCTGGCTGCACCCCTCCTAGTCACTTGCGCAATTGCCCAGGATCGTACCACAGAGCAGGGTGAAGCTCAAATAACTGGTAAGTGACCCATCGCCACTATTTTCTATCATCCTGGGTATCGTCCCCGACACGCCAAAGTCGCATGCACTCCTTGCGTGCGCAGTCGAGGCCCACCACGCGCTCCCAGACGCGTCGCGTTGGCGCGTCGCCGTTAAACAGCATTGGGCGACTATGCGTCCCCCTCTATTCGCTTCAACCATAGCTTCTCAATTCAACACTCCTTCCGTAAGCAGTAATCTCCGCACGGAAATATTGGTTCCACTCCTGGTCACTCAGGGTTTCTGTGCTGCGCAATCTCCTCTTGTCGGTCTCCATTCCATATGCTCTATCTCCACTCCCGAGTTCTGTTTATCTGTCCGAATGGCTAAACTAGACACATTTGGTCAACACGAGGCACCCCTCATTACGTACAAATATTCTCCTTTTTGATTCCCTCCATTTCCCTTTTCTGGAGTACCAACCTTTTTATCCAGATCCCAACGAAGAATGCACGCCATACTACTACGCTCCCGTCGGTCAAGCTGTCGCTGCAGGTCAATTCCCTCCCCTCTGGACACCGGCCACCATTCTGGATAACGACACCAATGCTCAGAACAAATACAATAGCATTTCGGGCCAGATTCCCAATATCGCCCCAAAGGGAACACAGCCTCAGTCCTTGGAAGGCAATTGGACCGGCTTCAGCTATCCTTCAACAGACCCCGATTGTTGGTGGACATTTGACCAATGTACGACTCCAAAGCTCGCCGGCTTGTCACCAGATCTGTCCGTAGTCCCAGAGGCAAGTCCACCATCACATTGCCAATGAGCTTGCAGCCCACTTGATGTTAATTCTGATACCGACAGCCGAACACTCTAGGATACGGTTTCGATGATGGTCCAAATTGTTCCCACAACGCTTTCTATGACTATCTTCAGGAGAATGACCAGAAAGCCAGTGAGTATTTTCAGCACTGTCGAGAGTACAATAATATAACGCATTCTAGCCATGTTCTACATTGGCAGCAACGTGTTAGACTGGCCTCTCGAAGCCCAGCGTGGCCTGGCCGACGGCCATGAACTTTGCGTCCGTGGGTACAAGTCATCAATTGATCGATCCCGAACTAACTTGTGTTTTTAGACACCTGGTCTCATCGCTACAGTTCGTAGACATGATTGTCATGTCGACACCAATTCATCTTCTATTTTAGTGACTGCGCTTACAAACGAGGAAGTTTTTGCGGAATTCTATTATAGTAAGCCAGCCCCCTACTTGTTTTTTTAGGTGTGTCACTAACATAATCGTTAGCCGTACGCTAATTTTGACTCGAGATCACCTCAGAATCGCTCACATTGTTGCAGATGCAAGCGATCAAGTTGGTGGCAGGCGTTACCCCTACGTGTTGGAGGGTATGTATCAATCTTGATCACCATTCACGTTTCTCACCTCGAACTTTAGCCTCCCTTTGGTGATGTGGACGACCGTGTCAGGGCAATTGCCAAAGCCATGGGCCTCCGCACCATCATCTGGCAATACGACTCCAACGATTGGCGCGCAGGAACTGGCAACATCACTGACGCTGATGTCGACGCGAACTACGACACCCTGATTACTCGCGTCCAGAATGGCAGCTTCAACACCGTACGTCTTCCAAGTTATTGCACCCGTCAAGTTCTCACCTGAACACCTGTAGGAGGGTACCATCATGCTAACGCACGAACTGAACAACTTTACTATGTCCGAGGCTATGAAGTTCTACGATCAACTCAAGGCCGCCTTCAAGTACATTGTGCCCCTCGGCGTCGCTACTAACCAGACGCAGCCCTACGTCGAGACTGATTACGCCCAACCCAACTTTGAGCAATGCAAGTACTTTTCTCACCTACCAATGATGATTTCACTAATCTGGGAGCGGGATATCAGACATCAGTGGTACGACGACGCTCTCCGGGAATCCTCCGTTGCCCACCAGTGGATCGACGACCTCTGGCGGTAGCACCGGTGGTTCTTCACCAAGCAGCGGTGCTACGACAGGCACCACCGGCACCAACACCGGTGGTGCCCGCAGACTCGCCTTTGATGGACCTGGAGTGGGTGGTCTAGCAGCATCAGCCCTCTTCATCGCAGGGGTGTTGAGACTACTCATGTAGAGATGTGTTCTTTTCGTATTTACCCATGGGTTTTCGGTTTTCCCAGACGTTTTTTCTCCTTGATGACGAACCTTGCATAGTTTTACGTAATCTGATTTTTGTTTCTGCTTGCACGCCATCTATGATACCCGTAGTATACGGACCGTTGTCATCATTTCGCTCGCACATTTTTCTTCCTTACTTTTTGTTTTGTTGTCAAGAGGGCGTCGATGGACTGATTGACTACATTGTGTCGTCATCGTTCTTGGTGCTTTTTTTTTGTTTTGGTTTCGTTGACGGTGGTGCGTCGAAGATTGATGATTGCACATATGTATAGCGGGTTTGACAATGAATCGTGGTACCTAGGGTATCGATACATGGGCAAGGATCAGGCTACGCAAGGATAATGGTGTAGTCGCTGGATTGCAATTGTTGTACTTGATTGGTTGGTTCAAGTCGGGCCAACTTGAGTCACTAATATTTAGAGCCCGTTCGGAAACCCGAAACTGTGCAAACTTTGGTTGTATGTTGTCTTGTTTCTGAGTGTGCCATGAGCTGGGTTGTGTCTGAGATTGAAATTGAAACTCTTTTTTCCCCCCCTCCCAATAATGGATCATGATGTCTTAAAGTGAAGTATATGGGTCTACCTTGCTTCCTCCACCACCCTCTTGACCCAGTGTGTCATTGACTACTATATATCTACCCAGATGTCCAAGAATACTGGCCCAAAGGCCTCCTGGAGTGACAAAGAAGTTGAAGAACTAGTTCTCTATCTCCACAATCATTGCTCAACAGCTGGTGATGGTGGTAGTTTCACAGATACAACATTCAATGCAGTGGCAGAGCATCTTGTACCATACTTGGAATCAGGGCCCAAAAAGACAGGGAAAATGGCCAAGGCTAAGTGGACAGTGGTATGTACACCATCCCCCACTTGTGCAACTACTGACATCCGGATTTTATAGCTATGGAAGATCTACACAGCGATCGAGACATACTGGGGTCTTTCTGGCTGTCACTGGGACAGTACCAATGGGTGCAGCGTCCAGGGGAAGGATGCAGAGGTGGTCTGGGAAGAATATGTCAAGGTGTGATGCTACAATCAATCTGATCAGATAACAAGGTCTCAAAGTGTATTCACTACAGCGTAATAGTGTGCCCTGACCCTTCAAAAACAGAGGATGGTCATACCACCAGCATGTGCAAGATATTATACCAACTGGAGCTAGGGGGAGCAACGTGTTCACCCCAGCAATGGATGAGCCTGGGCCCCAGCCCCAGCCACTGGCAGAAGCCTCAGATAGTGGTTTTGGCAGTATGGGCAGCACCATTTCCATGAAGGGCAATGAGTATGCCACCCCCATCGCCCCCATCATTGCTCCCCAGGCTGTACTACCTCCCTCCCCCTTTTGTAATCAGGCTGGTCCTTCTACCTCCAGTGTCGGAAAATGGTCACACTCAGACATGACTGGTGATGATGCTGTATCAATCAACATGTCATCTGCCCCCCCCCTTCAACAGCATGTCACAATCTACTGGCCCTATGGCCAAAAAAATGAATCTTACAGCAGCAATGGCCACTGCCACTGTTGCCCCCCCCCTCCTGCAAGTCTGCAAGTGCTCAGCAGTCCCATGCTGCAGAAAGCCTCATGCTTGGGATGCAAGGGTCACTCAACTTCCTCACCTCGTTGCTCAACAATTTGAATATCACTTCAGAAGACAAGACCTCAGCTCGCAGGGCAGTTGCGCTCACAATGTTGCAGGAGCAGGATGGTGACCTACCAAAGGACATTAAGGCATTTATTAGGGCTATGATTGTGCACAATGTAGGCTTCACTGATGTATATACACTTACTGCTGACAAGGATGAATGTACAGAGTTCATAAGAGCAGAGGTGGGGGGTATGCAAATCAAGTTGGCAGCCAAAGAGCTTCTCCCAGTGGCAGTTACTATCCCAAACCCATTCTAGTTTTTATATACATTCTGTAGTATCCCTTGCACTTGTACAATGCACTTGTAGTATGAAATGTTCACTTGTCCGATTGTTTGCCAGTGACCCAGTGAAAAAATACCAAGTCCCTTCCTAGTGCTAGGAGGTTGGAACTGAGTTAAAAGTGTTTAGAAGGGGTGCAATATTATTGATGCAGGAGGGATTCTGTGTGAGAAGATATAAAGAAGGGGGAGTCCGTTGGTCCTAGAGAGGTGTTGGTGTGAGTGTAGCATGCTTTCTGAGGGGTTTCTGAGAAAGAAAACAGAGGGGGGCAGTGCAGAATGAGAGGGTTTAGGTGTGTTGAGGGTCATAGGGGTGTCAGTACTTGCGTTGTTTCATCCAGGTCTTACATGCATCTGACCTCAATTCTGTGGTGACAAAAGATGAATTTCCAGAAACTAAGTACAGACTTTTATAGTGTGGAGATTCCCATGACAGTGCCAAACCAAGTCCAAACATAAGGTACCAGCCAACGGAACGGTGGAAGTACGTATAGTGTGGCTCAGAGACTTTACCCACTCAAAATAATGTAAAAGAAGAAAGGGAGAGAAATAAAAGGCTTACCGGTGAGATGGACGGGACTGGAGGACATGGACATGGGGATCTGGACTAATGCAGATGGTCCATGGTGCACAAGTAGTGGGCATTGCATGGATATGGGCAGATTGTTAATGTTATGATCTGTGGTGTTTTTGGTGAGTCTGGTAGACTGAAGGAATTTGTGGGGATTGGCAGTTGTGATTGTAGGAATTACTGCTTTCCTACACTGGAATGGAATTTGTTTGCATGACAAGAACCAACACATAATGCAGTCATGTTATCGCAATAGAGATGGCTGGCCCACCCAGACAATTTCATGATAGACATGGAGGGCCCATCATGGGCCTGCCAAATGTATATTGAAGGGTGGTGAAAGCATGGGTGGGCCTGGCAGTGATTCAAGTGAAATTTGGCATACATATGGACAGGCCCATGGTAGATCACATAGCCAAATGCTGAAACATATGGGTGGACCTGTGGGTATTGTATTGAGTTGTAATAGTCTACAACCTACAGGCAGGCTGACATATAATTTTGGGCAGGGATTGTGTAGCATATGTGCAGGCCTGCCAATATATTGCAAGAATGATGGGCAACAGGTGGGGGGGCTGGATGGATTGCAAAGAATGATTGAGCAACATGACAACATATGGAGGGGACTGTGGATGCTATAGAGAGATTAGAGAACATTTGTGTGGTCCTGCCAATATATCATTGGAAGATTTGACTAGACATGAGAGGGCCCGCCAAAACTGTCTCAGGCCCACCAATATACTTTTGGAACATTGGGTAAAAAATGGGAAGGCCTGCATGGATGCTATAGAGAGATTAGACAATATTCAGGTGGGCCCGTCAATATATCATTGTAACATTTGACTAGACACCAGAGGGGTCGCCAAAATATTGTCAGAAACTTTGCCATCACACAAGGTGGCATGCATAGATGTCATAGAAGGGTTGAAGAACATGTGTATTGACTGCCAGAATTTTTGCGGAAGCTTTGAAAGCACACAGGGGCACCTGAATGGATGTCATAGATGGGTTCCGCTCCATTTTTGCAGGCCACCAAATTATTGTCAGACACTTTGCCATCACACAAGGCAGCCTGCATATATTGTCATAGATGGATTCCACTCCATTTTTGCAGGCCACCAAAATATTGTCGGAAACCTTGCCATCACACAAGGTGGCCTGCATAGATGTCATAAAAGGGTTGAATAACATGTGTAAAACGACTGCCAGAATTTTTGCAGAAGCTTTGAAACCACACAGGGGCACCTGCATTAATGTCATAGATGGGTTCTGCTCCATTTTTGCGGGCTGCCAAAATATTGTCAGACACTTTGCCATCACACCCTTCTATGATATATATGCAGGCCACCTTGTGTGATGGCAAGGTTTCTGAAAATATTTTGGTGGCCTGCAAAAATGGAGTGGAACCCATCTATGGCAATATATGCAGGCTGCCTTGTGTGATGGCAAAGTGTCTGACAATAATTTGGTGGCCTGCAAAAATGGAGCGGAACCCATCTATGACATCCATTC
>KN825278.1:0-23937 GCA_000827395.1 Paxillus rubicundulus Ve08.2h10 | reverse complement strand
TACTTAGTTTTCACTTTGGATTCCTCAGTTGTTCTTTGCCCCTCTTTGGCAGTGGCTGAGTCTGGGCAATCACTGCCCTATTATAGTTTTTGTCAGCTACAACATATTGTTTGCCAGCTTGTGTCATCACAATGAAAAAAATGAGGAAACCAGGGAAATATGAAGGATTTGAAACATACTTGACACTCTGATCATCCCCATGCCAATGGTTGCTGTCTGCAGTGACAGATGTTGTATGTCAGGATGATTTGAGAACTGGTACATCAATATATGGACACCATGGGTTGAGGAGAAGTCAGACAATACCAATTATGGGATCAGATGTGTTGTGGCCACCCCATACACTTTGGGATGTCATATTGATAATGTCATGCTGTGTCTGACCCTCCTCAGGGTATCTAATGTGAGTGCATGTATGCACCTACAACAAATAGCTTACAGCTACTGGTTTTCTCACTAAAAACAAGCTCACCTGAATCTTGAGAATAATCAAGATTCATTTTCTGGGCAGTGGTAGGCAGATTTTGGTAATGGTGGGGGACAACAATGAGATAAGGTATAATTGTGGAGCAAATACAAGTGAGCTGGAACTTGGAACTTGGTGAAGGGACTGTGTATGCAACCTACCTGTTGGCATTGACAAGGATTAGGAAAAATGCTGCTGTCTGCTTGACATGCACTAGCAAGAATAAAGGCACCATTGAGGCACCATTGCAAGATGGCAGTCACAGGGGCATTGGCAAATTTAATAATAATCTACACTTCACTCAGAAATCAACAGACCAGCACTGTCAAACACATAAACTAGTACACTGGAACAGATCTCAGCATGCCAGGGGTTGACCTTCCCCTCTAACATCCCAAAGCAGTATTTCCGCCTGCGTACCGATGCTCGCATGCATAGGTCATATCCACCATCAACACCATTAATCTATGAATCGCCGCCAATCACCGGGCTCATCCAATCATTATTTGGCACGCTGCTGACGGTCTAGCCTTTATCATATTTTATCATGTGGATTATCGGATGGTTTGGCTTACATGGGACAAAGGAGAGCAATAATAGGCTTGTGCGCATATCTGCCAGGAGGGAGCACACTGCTGCATCAGTCAGGTCGGTGGGCTACGACCCCGATCTCGACGCCACTAATATGACAAGCCTCAAGGTTATGTCTTACCATACCACTGTAATGTAGACATTCGTGGGCGATGTCATGGGTGTTTGGGGGGTGTGGATGAGGGCAAAAGAGACGAACGAAAGTCGTCCCTGAACCTATTGCCTCAATTTAGGTGCAGATGAGCAAATCTCTTGAGGGGGTTGCGTCAAATGATGCCCACCTCTACTGACGGCAGGAGTAAGACATCGCACCTGGCAGGCAGATGACGGCGAGGCTTCCTTGGGGGGAAGATAAAATTCACAAACACTGTAACGAGTCAACCCCTTTTTCCCAAACGCCTCGAACGAGCCGTGGACAGCGTAAGGACAAGGCCAGAGGTTTACATCTTATGGCGAATAAGGTATTGGCCAGGTCTGAGCAAACAAGGTATAGTGGGAGTATAGATACTGTCACTGTATCGGAGGCTAAAACATCCGTCTGGGCGCCAGTGGCTAACCGCAGCACTCTTGCCTGGTTCGGCAACTCTGAACCACAGGGGAACAAAATTTGGGAACGTGTTTTAGTTCTGGCGTTGGAAAGATCTGATGAACGGAAATGAAGAAACTCACCCTATATCTCAGGATATCGGCGCCCGGCCCATCCAAGTGATCATGGGCCCTCCAGTCTCCCCCATATGCCATCGGCCAAGGGCTTAGTGCTTACGACGTGGATCTCAGATCCCGTGGGACCGGTGCCGCGCAGATCGGGGCTGGCGGCAATACAAACAACGCCACCTTCAAAATAACCAAGGCACTAAATGTTGAATATCAGCCTGAGCCTGAGACTAGTCAAACAGTCTAGCGCAACAAGTACACGGGTCCCGTACGAAGGATATTGCATTGGGCCTGAAAAATACAGCAACCCGCTCAGCATACTATGCGGCACACAAGAATGCACTAAGGGGTGCTATTTCTTACGTGTTGGGTCGGAGAGAGGCAAATAGCCGGTGTACGAGGACAAACATATGGATTTCTTGATTGCATCTGTGGCTGGCGATGTTCTAATTAGTGTCGGTCAGAAACGGTGGATTACACTGAGCTGATAAATTCCTTGACCGTATCCATGGCCTTCTGCGCAGGGGGGGGCTTACTACTGCAGTCAGTGCCTAAGACATTCTGTGAGCTTGTCAGGACTGAGATTCAGCTCACATTCTTCCCACTTCATAGCCTGTAAGTGCATGTAACTCCTATACAGCAAGCCCGACCAGACGCGCAAACCAGGATCGTTCATAGAAAGCGTCGTTGATGCTGCGACAAACCTACCTGTCACTCAATGACAACGACTCCGACGAGGTTTGCCCAAGTCACAATCCACACCGCACTATGAAGACGACGGCACAGGACGGTTGGACTGAACCTCGGGAGTCTGAACATTCTCTGATGTACCGTATGCGAACCCAACATACAGCACGCCATAAGCACCAGGAACTCGTTGCACTGATCCCAGGACTTCAGTCGCACGGCGCTGTCGTTCACAATCCAGCAGTGGTGGCGAACGTCAGTGAAAACATTGGAGACTGAGGGTTGCTACAATGACAAATGCTGGAGTGGTCTTGATCATAAAATCTACTGTGTCGCCTCCAAAAACCTCTTCTCTGCTTCCTTGAAGTTGATGACGTTCCAGATGGCGGTGAGGTACTATGCCCAGATGGTCAAAAGGTGACCTCGCACCAGTATAATATCCACTTACGTCGGGCTTAACGTTGAGGTACTTTTCCAAAGACAAGAGTCAAACGGGTTTAGATCCTGTGCGTTAGCACCCACCTGCAGGTAGAAGGCCTGAAAAAAACAGTCAGCGGGAATTCTAAGACTGGAATATTTGGTGCGTACATGCTCCCAAATGTCAACACCAAGGACAGGGGTGTGTGCTGAAAAGAATCATGAGCTCATCCCACAACTCCAAAAGTTCGACATACAAATCAAAGGATCTTGGTTGGCAGTAGTCACGAGCTCGAGCTTCTTGGTTGCCGGGCTGTATCCCTATCACCGCATTTTAACACCGTAACTTTTCGACTCGACCATGGGACACTTACAAGCCAGCCCCATCCACTGCCTTGGATAGCAGCAGTGGTGGCATTGAACTTCTTCTTGAACGCTTCAACAGAACCAAAGTCGCGTTCCAAGGCCTGTTTCAGGGGTCCATCTGCCAATTTACCACCATCCTTGCTAGCAGGGGAAAGGTTGTTCCAGAAGAGCGAGTGGTTGATGTGCCCTGTTTCAAAGGTCACGATATATACGCAACGCGATGCTCGAAACCACACTAACCGCCACCGTTGAACTTGAGCGCGGCTTGGAGGGCAATTTTCTCCTTGGTGGAGGTAGACTTGGCGTATGCCTCTTCCGCTGCGTTTAATCCGTTGACATAGGTCTGGTGGTGCTTCGTGTGGTGCAGCGTCATGATCTGCTCCGAAATATAGGGCTCAAGGGCCTATAAAAGGACGCCATATCTACCTCAATACCATCGGTTCCTACACCCGAAAGCAACTTACGTTGTAGGCATAGGGCAACTCCGGGAGCGTGTGCAACGAGGCAATACCACTTGGCGCAGCGAATGCGCGGGATAGAGTAGGCCGCAACAGGGTTCTAGCGATGGAAAACATGGTGGTAGTGGTAGTGTCGACGAAAATCAGAAAAACTCGAACAACCTTGCGAAAGTCTGCCGCCACAACGTCATAACTTGACACACATAATATCCAGTATTTATTTCAAGCTCCGACAGGGTTTGCCTTGAACGTAGCGGCTGTATGAGCCTGAGGAGATAGATCATCACGAGCCAGCACTACTACTCTTGAAGCCACACCCAACTGTATAGGCTCGGGGATGAGTGCGATGGTTCTCCCAGCGATGTATGTGGCTGTCTGTTTCCGACGTCCCACGACTGCGCAATGCAGACATGTCTTGGACGGAACAGAGTCGGAACAACTCTTGTCACTCCCATCGACGGTCCGCCACCGGCACCGACACCCAGGAAGAGCCCGCGGTGCTGGAGATCACGCCAAGAATAATAAAGATATTGGTATCGATGCATGGATAATACAGGTTCAAGGCGCTCTACAACTCGCTGTACAACTCGCTATTACTCTTCTAGCAAATTAAGTAGTCCCGATGAGCAAAAGATTTAACGATCAAACCGTCCGAGGGAACGGAAAAGGTCATTCGAAAACACAAGGAGGAAATCAGAAAGAAAGGAAATCACAGTTTGATAATCACAAGCAAGGGAACAGGAATAGCGAACGAAAAAAGCAATATGATCAGGTGAAAGAAGAGACTGAGATCACAGCAGAACAGACACGACGTGATCGTCCTTGAGATGGATCACCTTCCCCATCCGTTGCTCCCTGCTCTCCCTCTCGACCTTGAAGACGCGGCCCATTGCCTGTCACGGTCCCAATCCAGCCGATCCCGGTCAGCAGAGGGCCCCCGTGGAATGTATTGAGAGCCCGCGTACGGCGGTCGAGCCGATGCGTAAGGTGGAGGCTGTGTCGGTTGGCTCATGCTTCCCCTGAGAGCACGAGGACCACTTGGTAGTGGTCGAGAGGAGATAGGCACAGGCGCGGGACCGGCGGCATTTGACAACGGGGAACGGGAAAGTGGTGGAGGCGCTGGCCGACGAGGGGCAGGGGCAGATGAAGATAACGAGGATGATGAGGTGGGGCCCAGATTCGGTGAAGGGGGACGACCAGCATGGAACGAGCGCGGTTGTGTGGGAGGAGTATACGATCGAGGGAGGTACGTTTTTGGCGGAGTCGAACTAGTAATCTCGCCGTCCTCGTGTGATGGTCTGCGGGAGAGTGGAATGATAGACGTTGAACTAGGGATAGGTGCACAGGGCCCATGATTAGAATGTGAGGGAGCAGAGACAGAGGCACCAGCTGAAGTAGAGCGAGAGTTGATTGATGAAGTGGACGTGGACGTGGATGTGGATGTGAAAGTGGGCGTACATGCAGTAATGGTTGTCCTGCGACCTTCTACAACGTCGGCGTCGTTCGTCTGCTTGGTCGTCAATGGCGGCGGAGGTGGCTCAGGCGCAAAGCTCACAGCATCAGGCGCGCAGTCACCATCAGCGACAACTAGCCCACTTGGTATCACGCCATCCATCATCTCCACCTTCGCCTTGAGCGTTACCGGACCTACGTCTGTTCGGCCATTGATCTGCGTCTGGACCATACTTTCGTCTGAAGCACGTGGCTGAGGCGTGAGCGGGGATGCAAGCCGTGGAGACAGCTGTGCGGCGTCCGGAGGCGGAGCTATTACCATCACTCCAGACGTCTTCTTTTCCACCCGTGGCGCTTGTTGGTCTTGTACAGATTTCATGGGATTTGGGGGCATGGAGGCATTGTCGTCATGTCTGCCGTTCAATTCCGCATTCACCCCTTTCCCATTCACACTTGGAAACGACACATCCCTGGCATGTGCCACCGTGAGATCTTTCATCTGTACATCCACATCGTTGACGACCTCTCGAAAGCCCACCTTCTCCCTATCCTCATCCGTTCCACCAGCATTGTCCGCAGCCAGATCTCTCTTGCCATCCACATTAGGACTAGGTGACATTCCATGATCATCAGGGCTCCCGGGAGATGTGAGAGCCTTGGCTGCCATCTCCTCTTCTCGCTGCTTTTTCTTGCGTAAAGCAAAGTCTTTCAGTGACATCTTGACTTTGGGGGGAGGGGGTGGGGAAGCCTCGCGCGTGGGCTGTGGAGGTTCGGGTTCGCTAAGCATCAATTCCGATTCCGATTCGGAATGGGGCTGTGTCTGTGGTGAGAGCGGTGACAAGTCGTGCTCGGGAGCGGGGCCATGAATCGGCTCAGATACGGTCAGAGATTGAGGGAATGACCGTGATTCAGAACGAGGTGAAGTGGTAGCATGCAGTAGTTGAGGCTGATCCTTCGACGATAGGAGGCGGAACCTTCGATCATCGAAGGAAGACCAGTGCCCAGGACCAGACCCATCTCCTACGACGTCGACGTCTACATCCATGGAATCCGCTTGGACCACATCGTTCTCCACATCAACATCTGCATCCTTTATATCACCCCTCCCCATCAATCCAGGGAGCCCACTCAACACCTCTGGCGATGCGAACCGCACACGATGCGCTTCTGCAGTGCGCGTCTTCTCTGCATCGGGTGATACGAGAGCATGGTGCAGCGCCTCAGGGGTCGACCTGTGTTGATGCTGATAATGCTGGGCCTGCGTGGGTGTATCGCGTATGGCATCAGGCGACTCGATCCTCACGACTGGTACAGAGACGGGCGCTGGCACAGAGAGTGGTTCATTCTGGGGGTGGACATGTAGGGGCTTAGATGGCTTGTGTGGCGGAGGTGAAGAGACCCGCTTGCGTACGATGGAGTATGTCGACTCCGATGCAAATGCAGATGCGGGGGATAGGAAGGCGCCTTCCCCAGAGCCGAACAAGACAGACTGATGTGGTGATACAGACGCCGCGTCCGGCGAATGCAAGGAAAGCTGCGAGAATGGAGCAGAAGGTGATACGGTTGGAGGCAGAAGCTGGGTTTGGGCCTGTGCTGATGCATGTAGCTGAGCCTCCGCATGCGTTGGAGATGGGAGCGACGCCGAAGACGGAGTGTCGTGTTGATGGACTAGGGGCAATGTGGGGGAAGACAGGACTGAGGTATGAAAAGGAACTGGCGTCGCCGGATGGTGGGTTCGATTTGGTGACTGACTTTCCCTCGCTGCCGTCGCGGACGTAGGTGCCAGGGCCTGTGGGGGTATCCACGTGGTAGATACACGTGGCGACCCACCTTTCTCCCATTGCCCAGGAAGCCGAGGGGATGCACTCCTTCCGCCGCAGGCATGAGCGAGGGACGAAACAGTCGTCGGGTCAAGCGAAGCTGGCATCGGCGGCGGGGGCATTTGCCGTGTGTCTGTTGAGAAGCGAGGAAAGTCAGCATTCACGTTTGTCCCGTGTAGACATAGAACAAGGAAAAAGCGACACAAATACAAGACTCCACATAAACGAAAGCACTTACCATCCACCCCATCCGCCTCCGTGTCCGTGTCCGTATCAAACTCTGTGCCCTGTCCATCTGCACCATCATGCCCATTCCCGTTCACACCCGCACTTCGGGCTGTCACACCCTGATTTTGACCAACGTTTCCTCCAACGTCTGCACCAGAGACAGAGGCAGGACTCTCGGCATTCGTCTCAGACGGACTCCTCCATCCCCAAATCTCGGCACCTTGTCGATGATCTCGCGGCGAATGGTCTTGGGATAGTTCAGATTGGTTAGCTGGGGACTGAACCCACGGCTTACGCATCCGAGGCGGCATTGTGACTGTAGAATCGTCAAGATCCATGTCGCCTTTGTCTGAGACGCCGGGCCTGAGGACAGCTGGAAAGGGGATAAACAGAGGGCTACATCAGTCACCAGTCAAATGAAGGAAATACGAGAACAACCCAAAGAACACAACATAATTAACAGACCAGGGCCGGAACTGGAAGCAAGACCCGGACCAAAAGAATTCCAGAACAATATTAAAAGTACGGCAAAGGAGAAACAGAAGACATAAGAGACCTCCCAAGTCCGGAGCCAGGACGAAGGACAGAATAAACAACTCACCATCGTACGCCTTCGACTTCCCCGCCTTCCCGCCTCTCCCTTTCTCTTTCCCAGGCCCAGAAACCTTCCCCTCACTATCCGTCCCAAGCTCAGGAAACGCCGCCAAACTCGACGGCACAACCTCAACCCCACACCACCCCCCACTCATAGGCACCTTCTCCCTCGTCCTAAACCCTCTCTCAACGCCTACCAACGGACCAAGATCCACGGTGCCCTTGAGATTAGGCTGGCCCTTATCCTTATCCTTGCTCTTCTTCCGCACTCTGCGTTTCTTCAGGGGTCGAGGCCGCCCGTCGATATCAATTTCCATGGCCAGGTCGACGGCCATACGGGCATCCCCATCTCCCTCGACGTCCACATCAACATCGCCGTCTTCCCACCCCTGCTCCCTCTCAGACGACTCATCGCCAGATCCCTCAGGCGTCATCTCCCTCCCGGGCCAAGGCCATCTCCCCTCGACCACTCTTTCCATAACACGCACCGCACAGTCCCGCGTCGAAGAACCACACGCACACGTCGTAAATGTGCTACTAAGCGCGTGAAGGATCGAGGTGAATTGGGCGCGAAGGTGGTGAAGGTAGGCCGGTCTTTGTTTTCGTCCCCATCAGTTAGTAATTTGGTAGTGCGGATAGAAAGAGCGGTGTGGGAGTCAGTGACCGTAGTGCAAAAAAGGAGAACCTAAAAAGATGAACGAGGATGCCGAAACTCACCCGAACATCCCAGGACTCTCCATCAACGCAGGCAACATATGGACCGCATGACCATCGTCCCACTCCCAACCTAACACAATCTCCTCTTCCGCTTTCAAGTCTCGTAATGCAAACAACGCAAAGGAAAGCGACGTTGGGTCCGTGTCAGAGTCCGACGCAGGGTCTTCCTTGTCGGAAGAATCGTCTGTCCGACGAGATTGCGCTCGTGGTTGTGTCTTCGGCAGAGGTGCAGACAATTCGTCGTCTGGCGTTCGTGGCGGCTCATTGTCCCTGATATCTATGTCCACAGCCGCCTCCGTCTCTTTCGACCCAGCCTTACCACACCCAGCCCTATGCTGCCTCCCCTTCTCCCCCTTATTTCCTGCTGCTCTCGTCCCGGCACAAATAACAGGTCGCAGAACCGCATTCGGCCAACATCCACATCTTGCCCACCTCGCCTTTTCACCTCCCACATGTTCTTCCTTCTCAGCAGCCGTATCCCCCTTATCAAATTCAACGGCATCACGGGATCCCCTTTCTCTCGCGTCGATACCAACACCCCACCCGCCCCCAACAAGCCGCACCTGAGGTTTTCCCATCCCGAGATGTGCATACCCGTTTAGTGGATCCGCAAGGTATGCTGAGGAGGGGACGATCGTCGCTGTGTACGGAGCTAGAAGTGTACTCGCTGGGATTGTGTGGGATGTGTTCAAAGAGGGGGTCGAATGGGTGTTCAAGGAAGGGGTGGTGTTTGTGGACGATGTGAGTGGGGATTTGGCGTACGAACGAGGCTGTGGACGCCAAGAGGTGGGGTACGGTACAGAAGAATTCGACACAGGCGATGTCGCACAGATAGATGATTGAACGAACGGCGACGGTTCAGCAGCTACATGTAACCTTGGCGATGGGGGCCGGAGGAGATGTGGAGGAGTATGTGTTGATGAGGATGGCGTATGCGTTGCTGCGGAAGGGGTGTTGGACAGTAGATGGGAATTGGGATACAAATGTGAAGGGGAGTATGAATGAGTCGGTGAATATCGAAGTGGTTGGGAGTGTGACGGCGGGGGATCGGTTCGTAACACTGTCCGAGGAACGATAATATCCCCTGCGTTCTCATCAAGTATAACAGGGGTCGTATTGTCCAGTGGCGACATACAGTACCCGTATCGATCGCTGTACCTGCGTCATGTGATATCACTGTGAGTACACGGACACACGATACGAGACACATGACAAGAGACAACTCGGTGCATATATGTGGAACTTGGTTGACAAAACAAGCAAAGACAAAGTAGAGATATCGAGGCAAAGATATTGGTAGACTCACTCTTGCGAAGCAACCCTCGTATATCCTCCATCAATATATGTCTCTGGTGGCTTTACGAGTGGCAAAGGCGGGTTGAGTGCAGTAACACCTCTCCAAGCTCTTGCGACACGGAGTAGCTGGGCATGAGTCGAAGGATGCGGGTAGATATCTGGTGGGAACGTGATTGGCGTTGGATGTGCATTGGCAGCGGGTGGCTCATTAAAAAGCGATATGCGCGAACTGCTGGCGTGAAACGAGTTCGGTTGCGTTGAGGGACCAGCCTGATTGGACGTTGGGGAACCCATGGCAGACAACATCGACGGATTGGCAGGGGCGAGGATCGACGCTCGTCTTCTTTTCTTCGATGGCCCAGAACCATCAATAGCAGCAGCAACCGCACTCCCTCTTCTTGGTTTCCTCTCGACGCCAGGACTCGTTTTCCTCCTTGACACCGGCTTCCCTGTTCCTGCGCTTCCATCGTCCGTACCCGTGTTCATACTGGGCTCATTAAGACTTCCAGCTGCGGCTGCTCCCCCATTCGCTCCGTGTGAAGCTTTCAGCCGCATAGCCTTTAATCTCCCTTTTTGGATTTTAACCGCTCGCTCCTTATCAACCTGCACCTCAGGATTACACACCCAACATTTCCAAAATTCGGGTACCTCTCCCTGTACGATTCCAAAGCAAGCGGCGTGACACCAACGTGAGCAGTCGTCACATGCGATGGAAAAGCCGTCGTCGTAGGTAAACCCGCAGATGCATGAGATAGCATCTGAGTCTGGTGGTGGTGCGTCGGCGAGTGATAATGGGTGTTGGGAAGTAGAGGGAGACGCAAGGGGGAGTTGGGGGGTTGGAAGTGTTTGTGGAGCAAGAGAGGTGGTGAGACTTGGAGAGAAAGATCGTTGTTGAGAGTATCGCCGGGAAGGTCCTGCTGATGATTTTGTGGACACATTGGGGAGTGGATGTGTGGATTGGATGGGTGGCGTTGACGAGGTCGCTAGTGGGTGAGATGATTGACGTTGGGCGGATTTGATGGACAGAGCATCTCTCGAGGTACTGATGGGCAGAGGTGTCGCTGTCGCTGCAGAGATGCCCCTTGTTGTCGCTGGCAACGCTGGCGATGACTGTTTCCTTTTGAGTGGTACGAACAAAGGAGGAAGTGCAGACTGGACGTGATTTGAGGAGGTTCTTCGATCGATGGCGATACCAACAGCACTCGAGGTGAGAGATGGACCATGAGCATGAGCAACGTGGGGGTGGTGTGGTTGAGGTTGAGACTGGGGAGCGTTCAAAGGGGAAAGACCTAGCAAACCAAGGGCGGCTTCTGTCGCATCACTGTTCATCAGGCTGGCAAGCTACTACAAAGGACTTTGCTTATGTGCGGCGTTGTGCTCGTCGTTGTCGCGGACGCCGTTGAGTGAGCGCTGATTATTTTTCTTGTTATTCTCGTTCTGGTGGTTGCTCTCTCTCGCCTCGTAGATCGCCCTTCCTCGTCGAGGCGACCACTTCTCCTAGTAGTTAGTCGTCCGTAAGCTTGTGAGCTCGTTGAGCTCGTTGACGAACAGGACAGAGAAACGAAAACGGAGATAAGAGAGAAAGTGTAGCTTTGCTCGACGCCTCTGAGGTTGGTACACTCTCCAATTCACTCTGTCACCTTTCACCTCCTACAAACACGAGTCAATAAAGGGGCTTTGCCGCATTTCAAGTTCCGACGAATGTCGCCAACACTTGACACAGTTTCAGGCTATGGCGGCATCCTTTGCGTCCGATTGCACCTCCTCACCGAGACGGCGAGTTGGCCGTTGGCTGGGCTCGCTTCAGTCAAGCTCTTCTCACTCCCATGTCGATTTACTTTGGGCGAAAATACGAAACATCGCTAGTGGTATTTCAGATTAATCTCGGTGGTGCCTTGTGCGGTCTCAGAATCCAGGCCTACGTGGTCAAGACTGCCCACTCACCTTGACAGTACGCTCATGCTATCATCGTGAGCGCTTATTGTCCGTCGACCATGTTCAGGAAGAACACCGCATTTCTTTCCTTGTTCCTTACTATTGTGAGGAGATCCCGCCCGATCATTCATGAGGAAGATCAGAACACGGGCACGACACTGCATGAGTACCGGAGACAGCCGCACCCTGTCGAACGGGACAACTTCGTCAAAGAGGACGACCCCCCCCTTTCTACTGCATCGCTACCCGAGGTCGAAGTTCTCGTGACTTCTAAGAGTTAACGAAGCAATGTAAACTCGGAGAAGATTCAGCGCGCACAGCTTAGCTTTATTCACGTGTGATATTGTTGTGAGCAAGTCACTACATGCATCTCTTGGACGCGTGATTGTTTTTTGGAGATGGACACGAGATTCCAGTCGTGTTGCACAACCAAGTCATGTGCGATGGAATGTCTCTAAGATGGCGGAAGGCAGGTTGCTCTCACAGCAGAGTTGAGACATGCATTCCTTGCAAGCAAGGCCGATTCCCGCCATATACGATGATGTCCAGTACAACAAAAGTTGAAGCACGAGATGAAAGGATAAGGAGCACAATAGAATAACCTAGCGTGTGTGGACTAGTAAGCGGAGATAAGGTACTTACACTCGACAACTGAGAACAAGTGGGTTGGGGGAACCACAGACAAATACGAGTGTTCGGATAAAGCGGAGGGCAGGGAGAACATGGAATCAATAATGTAAAGTCAAACAATTAGTCCCGCGAGTCCCGCGAGCATGTGCAGATAATGAAGGTCAAGGACAGACACACTCGGCATCACAGTCAACCGTCTTGCTCCATGACTTCCTTCTCATATCTCTTCTTCATAGAACTCACTTTACAAGATTACAAAAAAAGGGTCAGCGGGACAGGATCCCAAGCATATACGACAGCATACCTTCTCTCGATATCTGACCCGAGTTGAGCCACCCAGATGGAAACGCGGCAACAATCTATGATAAAAATCTTGGTATCGGAACAAGAACAACGGGCTTGTTACTCACTTTCTGATATAGCACTTTCCGTGAACCCTGTTCACTAACTTGCGCGTTGTTGCCTTCCAGCTCACTGCAAAGGTCGTTGTCAATTGAATTAAGAGACAAAACCCAAGGGACACAACGCACTTCTTCTCGTTCTCCAATCGACAACACTCGTTACTTAGCATGACAAGTTGCCATACTGTCGACTTCATCACCTCCGTCAACCGATACTTCTGCGCCGGTGGATGGCCGTCCTTGGATGCGTCGGGTTTGCCTGTCCCAAGGGCACCCTCGCCATCTGCCCCACTGGCACCTCCACCTTCTTCACGAGGAACCTCCCCGGCAGTAGGTGTTGAAGCAGCACCAGCCTCTGATTCCGCTTTGGCTCTCTCTTGGCGCTTCTCTGGATAAGAAGTACGTTAATACCTAGAAGGCGCTGCGCCGAGGACATAAGACTCGCCCCATGCAGTAACACTTTTCTCCCACTCCTCCTTGGCCTTGGGAAAGCCCTCCTTGGTGAGCACGGCAAGTTGTTCAAGCAATTCGTCTTGTCTGTCCATCAAAAGCTTGAGGTGGTCATGGAATACAGTCCGCTTGATGAGTTTCTGGTGGACATGTCAGCGCCTATCGGGCGATTGTTTAACGAACGGAGACTGACAGTCATCGTGAACCGATTATACGGGAACAACACGGGCATGAGACCAAAAAAGTCATCGTCGTACTCCCCCAGTCTAACAGCTTTTAAGGCGACGTCGGCGAGAACAGGTTTGATGGCGGGAGGGAACTTCCCCTTGACGTCCCACGACTCTGTGGCAGTGGTCAATGACTCCACGTCATAGCGGGAGATTCACGGATGACAAACCTTTTGAGATGGCAGCTTTCAGATCTTCGATGGCTGCTTGCAGTTCTGCGTGAAACTCGCGCTGAAGGATAGTTAGAAAAAGCGAGGTAAGCAAACGAGAGACAACATACCAGATCAACGACCTTTCTCTTCTTGCCGTTCTCCTCAACGACAGTGTAGTTCTTTCGTTTCTTCCCGGCTTTGTCGTCACCAAGAAGACTGATAGGATGATCCTTTGTTTCATCCTCCTGATTTCTGGGTGCACCTTCCGCTGCTGGAAGCTTCTTGGACTTGGGTTTCTTAGGTGTCCTGCTATAGGGGCTGTAAGTTGTCTTTGATCAACATCGAAAAGAAACCATCAGACCTGTCTTTCATGAGTGCTACCTCGCCGCTTGATACGTAGAAGCCTTGTTGTTTGGTTTGAGCAAAGTGTGTGCGGTTGTCAATGGTTATCTCTGAGTCGTCAATGAATGGATCGGTGACGTCGTAGTACTCCGAAGTGATATGTTTTTTCTGTAAACACCATTAATCCCGCACGAAAACACCTGACATTGGTAGCGCTACGGACCTTCTTGCTTTTGGACTTTTCTTGGTCGTCGTGAGTTTCTTCGCCTTCGCTCTCGCTGATGTCCAGTTTGGGAGGGGATGGAGTCGACGGTCGTTGACCGGAAGCTTTCGCAATGGCTGCGATATCAACTTCATACCTGTCTGGACCTCCTAGTTTGATATCAAGCCTAATTGTTTCAAGCGGCGGTGGAGGCGCAGGCGGGGGTGGTGTCGGTGATGGTGACCGCGGTCGCGACGGTTTCGACGACTTCGGTTTCGGTCCTGGGGCCGCAGTAGATACAGGCTTTGAGCCAGCGGCTGATACCGATTGTCGCATTTTCTTCGAGGGCGGTGGTTTGACATCGTGGTCGACGTCACTGAGGAGCGTGTGCTTGGCGTGGTCAGTTAGAATTTCGACCGAGTTGTCGCGGCTGCTGAGCTTGACGACGTCGCTACGAGCAGAGATATTGGAACTGTGACTTGAACGAAAAGTGGGCGAAATCTCTGCAGGAGACCTTGGAGAAGGCTCATGGGTTGCGTAGTTTACTACATCTAACATTTCTACGTCGTCGGACATGTTGATGAAGAGTGAACAAAAAACGACGACAACTGTTGGGAGGGTTGGGGGGTGGGGACGAGGAGACGTTGTTGCGTCGGAGGTTGCCTAAAAAGGAACGTCTCACATCCACCCTCGTCTTTCTCATCAACTTTCCACCCATTTTTTGAGCCCGCTTTTCGAGCTGTGGACTGGAATTCGCCCGTTGACAAGTGCAGACTTGCAACACAAAAGTGGTAACAATAGATGACTAAGCAATTCCCATATGCCAAATCCAATGTATCGGCATCCTCCGGTGGCACACGCTGTTCCTCCTCCTCACCCCCCGAACTTGCATGATCAGTCCGTTTAGTGCTCAGGTTTGTAAAGGATGTACGAGTTCCTGTCTCTTTCTTTGTCTTTACTCGTGTCTGTAGACAGCAGTATGGTACTAGTTCCATCGTCGCACGGGCAAGGAAAGCAATTCTGCAGTCATAGTAGTAAGAGCACGCCATATTGCCTCAGAGTTCTTCAGCTCGTGCTGATCTAACTCAGGCTCTGTTCTAGCCAACGACACCTGGAAGGATGATATTCAAATCAAGCGTTCTCGATTCCTGACTTGCATTCATGCTTTCCTTCAAGTTGATACCCCGTCCTGTATGGGCTTTGGGGCTCTTGAGTTGGTCCGGGATATCGATATCCTTGCTCACATGTGTATTACAGGTGGACACTTTTGACCCCTCGACCCTCTTCCACTTGACGGCGTGTCGTTTAAATCTTTCGACAAAAACGAACATATGAGGTTCTTAAAATTGGAAGAAAGAACGACCGCCCTCAGACACTGCTCGCTATGAGACTATGATGTTAGTCATACAGCTTGTAAGATTCGATTGTCAACGACAGATACGACGGTTCTCATTGTGTCGGAATGCGCACGCCCTGGTGAGTTCAAGGTCTGCAAACTATGTGTATTCCTGACCAGGACTGAGCAGTCAATTCCTGTGCGAGTAGTACAACTACCTAAACTCGCATACAAATCCTTTGTATGGTTTCATCTGCACCGCGACGCTAACATCGATTGAACTCCAAACCTGATCTGTCTAGGACGCCCAAGGTAGAGCATTGGAACGTGCTCCCGACTTCCAGCGCTGCCCTAGGCGGAGGTGACAACCCCATGACCCAACCCGATCATCGGCAACCATGGTTGATCTTTATCCCCTAGATTCCCCTGCGGCGGTCACAGGACTTATTTTAGGGCTACCCTGATTCCGGAAGACATAAAGATGGCCGGGGCCTTCGATGGCACTCTAATACCACCTCCAAGGCGTCCATCCTGTACGTGGCTTATCGATCCCCTCCACGCTCTCGAGTTGTCTTTCCAGGTTGTCGCGACATTGATGTCTGTCCTTGAGTACACTGGCCCATCGCCATTCTACAAGGAATTGGCTCAAGTGGCAATACCGATCTCGGCCGATTTTATCCAAGTAAGTTCAACTGCCACGGGTGAGTTCACGAGTTTCGATGGACCATACTCCTGGTGTAACACTGTGGTAGCTATCAGGGTGGCCTATGTCATCGGCGATCTCGAGCACAAGGCGAGCCGCTTGGTCACCAAAACATTTACGTTGTCTAGACCAGAGGTCGCCGAAGTTGGCTTTGAACCTATCCTCACTTCAACCGCACCCCAGCATGCCTCGGATATCCAAGCCTTTGCCGTATCGCCGTCCAGGAAACATCAAGCGACACTCAGGGAGATCGAAAATGCCAATGGCAAAAAGCGTTTTGTCGAGATCTGGGCTGACCCCCAGCTGGTGGCATCCCTTGACGTGACGCAGGTGCACGGTCAGTTTTACACAGACGGTAATGATTCTTTGAATCACAAGTCATTTTCTCTGATGGGATTGTTGTCGAGATGTCTTCAAATCACTTGCATTCTCACCATCGGAGACTGCCCTCGTCTACACCGCTGAGGCAAACTCAGACACCCCGAAGGACCTTCAGGATAATCCATACCCCAGCTGTCGGTTCAAATCCGATTTCGGAGAATCATACTCCAATAAACGACATCCCACACTGTTCATACTCCGTTGGGGCTCTCCAGTTGATGCACCGGCAATCATGAGAGTTCCCAAGTGGAATGTGTCCTTGACAGCATTGGCTCTCCCCAAGGCCTTGTCGGACACCGTGGCCCTCGGACAAGCTGTATTCGTTACAGAAGAACGCATCTTCGCTACCGGGTATGAGACGGGCAAAGACGGGCGGTTCCTTGGTATCAAATGGTGTTCAAATCGACCCGCTAGCATTTGGGATCTCAATATCCCGGTGGCAATGGCCGTCGCTGAAAACCCACCAGGTGTGAGCGTTGTTTGTACTGCGGCAAAGATCGAAGCCCCTGGACGCTCTTTTCGCTCGCCTCGCGTGTTTTTTGACCCGGACAAGAAAGCTAAGCAACTGTTTTGGCTTTCGCACCCAGTGGGGGATGCGGCATCCTATTGTTTACATGTCCGCGATCTGGTCGGAGTGACCGAGGATAGAGTCCTTATAGACAGTGTCTCTGACCCTGAGGAAGATCAGTTCCCTGGATTGTACACCAACTTCAATCTTCTGGCGAACCCCTTCATATACAATGTGACACCATCCGTCGTCCTACAGACGTACTGGAAGTCAAGTGCGACTGTTATCTCTGTGCAGGTTGAAACTGGAGACATCAACCATGAGCGAATGTGGTTTGGTGGAAGTCCTTCGGAGGGCTGGACAGTCTTGGCTACAGATGGTGTTTCGCAGATGGTCTGTTCCAAGAGCTCGCTGACGAGTCCGCCGAAACTTGTTCTCTTGACTTTGAATCGTGGAGGAGAGTGGGTCAGGAGAATTCTCGATAGGTCTATACTTTCTCCTAAAAGTAAGTCGCCATGGTCGGACAATAACTCTGGTACATCATATTGACCCGTGATGCCAGTGGAAGAAGCTCTCGGTGACCTCACGCTCTCAGTTGTGCCCATTCCCGATAGGTATCCCGTGGATTCTATTGTTCTGCAGTCCAAGAAAGCTTTGAGTGCTACAGGTCCGCGGCCATATTGTGTCACCATTCCTCACGGAGGACCTTACGGGGTGTCTACCACAAGTTTTGCAGCCAGAGTGACCGCATTAGCACTCGAAGGCTGTAAGTACGCACCCATGAAGTGTTCTCCGGTTCGTGACTAATCCCCAACCCACAGACACCATCTCTCTCCCCAATTACACTGGGTCCGTAGGATTTGGGAATAAATCCATAGAAAAACTCACAGGCCATGTTGGAACCCTTGACGTTAGCGACTGCATGGCTACCGTAGAGGAGCTCGTCAGGCTTGGAATATCCGAGCGCGGGCGACAGCTTGTTCACGGAAGCAGTCACGGTGGCTTCATCGCAGGACACCGTAAGTATTCTTGATCTGTTCCCTCCATATCTCCTGACGCCGCTGGCCGTAGTCATTGGTCAATACCCGGAGGTATTCAAAGCTGCAGTCATGCAAAACGCAGTGACTTCTCTCGGCGAGTTCGTCGCCTCATCTGACGAACCCGACTCTGTCTTCCTGGAGATGGGGCTACCCTACTCACCAGGCACCTGCATGACACCTGAGATTTACCAAGTGTTCTACGAGGCATCTCCCATCGCACACGTTGATAAAGTGCGCACACCGGTCCTTTTGCTCGTTGGCGAGGACGACCGTCGTGTCCCACCATCTCAAGGGAAGAATTACTTCCATGCTCTCAAGGGTCGGGGCAGACGAGTGGACATGCTTACTTTCCCCGGGGAAGGACACGCAATTCAAGGCGTGGAAGCCGTCAGGATTGGTTATGAAGCTGGGCGAGACTGGTTTAGGATGCATGCGAGGGAGTAGTTATTCCTTGAAGCTCTTCTACGACGTATAGTGGATGTTATACTGTCGGAGTGTTCACTTTGACACCTTTGGTTTCTGGCGCTGGAGCTCGCGATGAGGTCCATCACAGCACTAAAGCCTTAGAAACGGAGCTATACCGTGACGAAGAACTTTTTGACCGTAGTGCTTGAGCTTTCCTTTTTGGGAGACCCAAGACTAGTGACTATCAATTGATTCACAGCGCATCGAAGTTTAAGCCTAGTTGATCATATCACCTTTACCTAAGTTGAACACATCCAGTGCGCACCAGAAGCTTGAAGAGATTCATCGATAACACAGCTCGCCATAGCCCCATGGCAAAAGATTCGACTCGAAGGACAGTCGAGACGCAACCGAGCTGATTGCAAGACTGGGATTGGTACTTGGAAGTTTCATGTTTGCGGTGTGGGACACCTCCTCGATATCCCCCTATTAATTTCGAAATACGCCGAGGTGCTCATTCGGCTGTAGGCCACTTTTCCTCGCTTTGGCCAATGGCCGTGCTGTGCCACCATGCCAATGGTTGACATGTGCGCCAGTCCGTTGGACATTTCTCAGTTTCCTTTCATTTTCACTTCATGAACGCGTTTTCGGAGGAACAAATTTGAAGCTGACGTCCCATTCAACCTGGAACCATGTCCTCGGAATCTTCGTTGGCAATGTCTCTTGCCAGTGGCCCGTTCATTGGTACATCTATTGGTCTCTTGTAAGTACATGTTTCTCAAGCCGTGCAGTGATCATGCATTCATCCTAGTTCTGTGGACGGCAGTTTGTACGGGGCGATATGTCTCCAGGCTTTCTTCTACTTTCAAACCTACGTTCATGATCGGACGACCCTCAAGATAATTGTATGTCTAATGTTAAATGCACCAAAATTTGGGTGCTTCGGTTTGCGCTGATCATTGTGTTCAGGTTGCCATATTGCTGTAAGTGTGATGGGTTACAACTGGACCACCATAAAGTATGGTGATACAACTTTATCACAGATTATTTGAGACCATCCATGCGGCTTTGTCCATGTGGGTTATGGATGAGTATTTGGTGGCGCAGTATGGGAATCAGGTGGCGTTGGAGGGTGCAACGTGGTTCGTGGTCTAGAATTCTTAATCTCTCAGTTTGATTGAGTGCTGAGGCTCGCCCCTCCAAAGGCAATCCGCCGTAAGCATGATCTTGTCCCACAGGGGTGTAGACTTTAATTCACTTTGGTTCCAGGCTACTTATATTATTGGAGTGAGTACCCTGGCTACCTCGTTCAACACTGTGTCCAAGCCCCTAGGGCAGTTTCTCATAGACTGTTTTGTTTATTTGTGAGTCCTTTTCGTTGCATTATGAAGGGATTTTACCTGACACCGATTGACTGGCAGCTATTTTACGTGGAGGATATGGATATGTAAGTCACAGTCCATAGCCTCCTGTCACGGTATGGAACTTGATGCAATTTCTTCAGTCACGGAAAACAGATGGATCTGCATTTTCCTGGTAACTTGCTTTAGCACGCCTCCTCGTCCGACTGCTCACAAGCATCCTCCCTGACAGGTGTTAATCGCAACTGGACGCACAGGTAATCCGCATTTATTGCTACTGTCATCTTATGAAAGCGTTTTTGCTCATCGACCAATAATAGCTCTTAGTTTGACCGCTTGTATATTCAGGTATCATGCGAAGATTGGCTGGTTCTCCCTCTCTCTTACAAGTGCTTCTTGAACAGTGTGGTAGACCCCACGTGGTCTGCCTATCTTCAACGCTCCAGAGCCATCATTTTCGCTGGAAATGGCCTTTTTGTCGTAGGGGACACCCTTTTGGCGAGCGTCATGGCCTATCATCTGAACAAACGACGCTCAGAGATGCATAGGTGACCAGGTCCCATTTTCCTTTCCCAAGGTCATGCTAAACACCCTCCAGGGTGGACTCGGTGATCAATCGTATTCTCATCTTCGGTATAGCTACTGGAGCACTGACTTCGTGAGTGCGCTGATCAGTCGCGTTGCAGCAAATTGACTCAAGTGCATCATGATGTGTCCGGGAAGACTGGTTGATGTAATTGCACTAATCTTCGTTAGTCGTCATCCGTTCTTGCTTGGTACGTCTGTGAAAAGCTAAATAGCCTCGGTCCTCTTTCAGTCCATTGCCCAACCTCAAAGCCTGGCTTTCATGGCTCCCATCCTCATTCAAACGCGATGTCTGTTCATTACTTCTCTTCTCCCCGAATGCCCTGACTCATTCGTGAAACTGCAACACCCAGTATATGCGAACTCCCTTCTCACATTGCAAGTGTGCCTGTTTCATCCCTCACACCTTACCTTACCCTCCTTGTCCACAGTTTGAACATCAGGAAAGTCAACACACGAGTGCATAACGGCGTAGCTATCCCACAGGGCCGAGGTATCGATCTGCCTACAATCCGGTTCACCCGCCCTTTGGACCCATCAGCAATGTCCGAGGAAAGCGGACGACAGACCGTGAGTACACAGAATTTCAATATTGCTTCAATACCACCAACTGTATCCCTGATGATCCTTGTTTTCAGGAAGTTGGCGCAGCACAGTCGACCGTAGAGTCATGGCACACTGCCCAGGACAGCCGGACGTTGTCTTCCCCAGTTCCCGTTTGATACCAGGTATGATGGACAGCGACATAGAGCAACATAGAGCACATACCTGCATTTTTTGGTTCTATAACTTGAACATACCCACCAGTCAAACACTTTGCCATCATGGGAACCTCCTGATAGTTGGATTCGTCTGTCCATAAATTATTACCTAGTACAATGGACTGCTGGCAGCTGTCACCCAGTATGATTCCCACCCGCTCGCCATAATCAAGTCGGACTGCAGATATCTGACCGTCGCTACATCAAAGGAGCACTGCCTGACACGCACCGCCAGGCGTCCTTACGTCAGCACAGCATGTTTGAAGCGAGTTTGTGACTTGAATGTCTACTCTCAGCAACCAACGACTTAGAACAGCAATGTCTACGGCGTCGCTACAAACTTGGCTTTTGCAGGAAGGTATGTCGTCAATGTTCGACCAGGCCGAGTGCTCGTTTTTGAAGAACGTCCTCTAGTCGCCGTATGTCCGTGGACATATGGCGTACTTCTCTCTGTTGGCGCGTTCACTTTAGTTCGGCTCCTCCTCAAGACATTCCTTGTCCTCACACAGACTTTGGTGTGGCCCGGCAAAAGTGTACGTCTGTGCGCTAGGTAAATGTGAGAACGGGGCTGACCGCGTTTCTTGTCATTTAGCTCAAGGAATTCGGAGCGACAAAAGGCGCCTGGGCAGGTTTGTGGCTTCTACCAGAAGCACGTGGAAATTCAGATTGAAGGTCACTCCAGTGGTCACCGGCGCGTCCGACGGTATCGGGAAGGAGTTTGCTTTTCAGCTGGCTGCCGCTGGGTTCAACATTCTACTTGTTGCACGTAAGGAGGCGGTGCTGTCTGCGGTTGCAGCTGAGATCGGTACGGTTAACCTTTGGGACGTAGTTCGAGAACGTATTTCATTCATTGCGCCCACTCACAGCCGACAAAACTGCGGGGAAGGTGGAAACCAGGATCCAGTTGTTCGATTTTGCTGAGAATGATCCAGCAGCGCTTAATGCACTCAAAACCGTTCTCGGTAGCCTCGACATCGGCGTCCTCGGTTTGTATACTTTGATTTGTTACACCCACCAACTATGAGCTGATGGGTGATTGCAGTTAACAACGTCGGCAAATCCAGTGCGATGCCTGTATATTTTGCTGAGACAGACGAGCAAGAAAATGACGATATCGTGATGATCAATATCAACGGTACCCTTCGCGTCACGCGCGCCGTTCTTCCTGGCATGATCCAACGGTTAGTCCGCTTTCCCTTGGCTCCGGTCATAATCTTGACTCCAACTGTTTGATTCATTGTCGACAGAAAACGCGGATTGATTCTCAACATTGGATCATTCGCTGGCCAAATCCCCTCTCCGATGCTTGCGACTTATTCGGGCAGCAAGGTATTCGTATCTACGTTCACGAGCGCACTCGCCGAGGAGGTCAAAGCGCACGGTATCACGGTGCAGCACCTCAACACGTACTTTGTCGTACGTCTTTTCGGTTTTCCTAGCCAAGTTGGGCATGGTTCGCTCACCATATCCTAGGTTTCAAAAATGTCTAACATCCGGAAGTCGTCCATGATGGTTCCTACACCGGCAGCCTACGTCCGTTCGGCCCTGAGCAAAGTCGGTCTCTCGTGTGGAGCAGTCATGACTGATCGGCCTGGTACCCTCACGCCCTTCTGGAGCCACGCATTGGCAGACTATCTCGTTCATGTTGTTGGATGGAAAGGTGGGTTCATCCCGTATATCCATACGTTGCACAAGGATATCCGCCGTCGGGCGCTGAGGAAGTTGGAGAGGGAGGCGAAGAAGCAATAGCGAGTGGCTTCGATAAAGACAGAGACTCGGAGTCGATGGGCCATGTAACGTCTGGATGCTTTCGCTTACTGAGAAATGTGACTTGCCACTGCTTCGTCGAGACTGGAGAGTGGTCGGGTCGTCTGTAGTCACAAGTT
Organism: Paxillus rubicundulus Ve08.2h10; assembly: GCA_000827395.1. Classification (NCBI taxonomy): domain Eukaryota; kingdom Fungi; phylum Basidiomycota; class Agaricomycetes; order Boletales; family Paxillaceae; genus Paxillus; species Paxillus rubicundulus. The sequence continues at coordinate 886 of KN825278.1, read as the reverse complement.
GACGTCGAATTTCTCCCCTCGTTGTCCCGCTCCCTCAAGTTGGAGCATTGATCAATGTCCAAGCGCCTGTATCTGGAAGGCGGGCCCGAATAATGTCGTGATATAAAATAAATACGCATGAGAAATGTGCAATACAGTCGACTCCCTTACACCGAAAAATGCTCGAGGCCCTGAGATGAGGAATTTCGTCAGATGCCGAGTGTACGTCAGGTCATTACCAAACAAACATACATATACAGTGGCTCAAAAAACTGTCCACATGTTTGGACATTTTTCACTAAACACAATATTCTCTGATACCACCTAACCCTAACCTTAAACTATGAGTGTATTAAATACAGTACCTACTCTTGGCTTTCTATTGGATCAAGGATCAAGGATTTTGGATAAGGTTTAATGAAATGGCAGCCATTTCAAAATGATGACTCATTCAGACAGTTTTTTGACTTATATAAATCTGGGTATCTAGTGACAAGAACTATAATAGGACAGTGATTGCCCAGACTCAGCTGCTGCCAAAGAGGGGCAAAGAATGACTGAGGAATCCAAAGTGAAAAACTAAGTATATGTATGTAGTGGAGTGGGCAGAGAAGCGCTCACTAATGATAATCAGGGAAATAGGAACAGGAACAAGGAGGAGATGGAATTAAGTGATGTAAGAAAGTAACAGAGTGTCCCTGGAGGCTCAGGAGTGATGACATGAAAGGGATGATGAGGTGTAATAAAGGTCTGCACAAGTTCCATACAAATTCCAAGCAAACACTGAAACTCTGAGTGGTTCTGCAGCCAGTGGTGAAGTGGAGGTATGAACTCTGACTGACAAAAACTATAATAGGGCAGTGATTGCCCAGACTCAGCCGCTGCCAAAGAGGGGCAAAGAACGACT
>KN825277.1:0-24091 GCA_000827395.1 Paxillus rubicundulus Ve08.2h10 | reverse complement strand
GTTTGTGCCGCCCCCCCTCATTTCGTTTCGAGCCGTCTAGTACGATATGTATTGTTTTTGTTGTATCTACATACGTGAATATAATAGATTTTAACATCCACACACTGAAGAGTAGTACTACTAATTAGAAGAAAAAAGAGCCTGACAAGTACTGTACTAGTACAGCCTCAAACTGTGGGCTGCTGTGCAGTGCTCCACAGCAAGTTTCACGTTGTGAGCAGCTGTCCAGCTTGGACCTTTCTGTCGAGCTGTCAAGCTCTGCACAGCTCATTTCAGTTTGCTGATGTGCTAAGCTGAACACTTTGGGGGTTGCTATGAGCTGGTGCCAGTGGCAGCGCTGTTGGCCTTGGTAGTGTAATAAGGCTTCAATGGAGTACTTTGAATGGGAGTGGCACCATGGGTGGTTCTCAAGGGTGGTCCAGAATCTGAGGTGCATCTTGATGTGGTCATCTCTCCATTTGTGATTGTGCATGGCGTTGACCATGTGGAGTGCCGCTTGTTCAAACTGTTCCCAGGTGAGGTTTTCATCTTGGATGACTGGGGTCTTGTCTTTGGCGATGATGGCTGGGACGAAAGACGACATTCTGTCAGGAGTTTGGGACAGTGTGAGATAGTTGTCATCAAGGGTGCAAGCGCCAGATTGCTCTGCATCTGTGAGACCGTCATTAGTGAAGTACCAGAGTTCGCAGAAGTTTCCAGCTTTGAGTTTGTGAAGGGCATTCTGTGAAGGAAGGATGATAGGTTTGAGGGGAACCTTGATGTGCTTCACAGGAGCAAATTTGCCCTTATTTTTGCAATGCTCTTCCTGTAGAATTTTGGCATCTTCTTTGTCTATTTCTCTTTGGTGCTGAGCTTCGTGTTCTTCCTCTTCTGCTAAGGCCTCTCGTGCTACTCTTTCAGCCCAGTGGGCTTTGTCTTTCTTGTTGGCTTGTGTCCATAGGTTAGCTAGGACAGTGGAAGCTTGGGCTTTGGGAATGCCATTGTCGATTAACTGTTGATGGGCGTCAACATATTCTTCAGTCATGAAATCCAGTATGATGGTGTCCTTTGGGTTTTCTAGGCCGAAAGGCATTTTGTATTTGTGAGAAAATGAAAGTGTTGAGTATCAAGTCCTCTACCTACTAGGGAGGATGTTGCACGGTGGGCAGAAGAAAGAAAGCTACTGTGCCACCTTGCTTACTCATGCATGGACTACATTCTATGTTTAGCCTTGTGCCTCAGCTAACCTAGAATACGATCTCAGCATCACAAATATTGTGAACATGGCAAATGCATCATCACTGTCAATTTATATCATTGCTGACAGTCCCAGTTTTTTTTCCTACAGGTTCCAAGCCAGAGTCACATGAACCTAACCTCTGGATCAACCCAATTTGGAAAGCTCCACAGCATTGCCACAAACATGTAAGTTAGAACTTTTTCATATGCATCCCCACCCTCATGTCTGAACCAGACCAAAAAAGACCTGAGCTATGGCCTAAGTACTGGCTTTGTCAGCCAATGGTAACTGAACTGGGAGATGACTGGTGAAAACTGTGACTGGTCTGAGTTAACTGAATCAACAAGTCAGTGCCTAACCCTAACCCATTGAACCTTCTTGTAATGGTGAAAAAGGGTTCATCATGTGCCTTAAATTCTGTTGATCAACCTGCAGCCTCAGCTGAGAAAACTTTATGCCAGCTGTAACTGGGCTGAAATTCTGCTACCTCTTCTTCCTCTTCCCCCTTAGTCAAATATGTCTCACTTGTCCATTGAATTCTCTGACATCCTCTCCAAATGGAAGAATAGGTGGAGTGTCCTAGATAGTGATGCTTGAGCTGTTGCTGCATCCAAGATTAAAGGGGCAATTTTGACACCTGTCGACTCAGAGGAACATCTGTCCCCCTTCAGAATCCATGGCCCTTCTTTCCAATTGGTAAGAATGCAGTTTTATCTTATCAAAAGCATATAATTACTTCTGGTAGGTCATCTATGGATACATAGTCAAGTACCTAAGGAACCCCCTTGACATCACTAAAGAAAAGTCCTTTTTGGCCAAGTTACATCAAGGGATTAGGAAGGAGTCCCAAACCAAGGTAAAGGAGGTTGAGATGTCCAGGAAGGGGAAAGAGGTAGTGCTAGATGCAGAGTGGGATGATGATGAGTATCAGGAGAAGTCTGACAAGCCTGATGAGAGGAACTTAACCCATAAACTGATGAAGTCAAAGAAGTCAAAGATCCCCCTTGTGACAGTGGAAATGACCTCCCTCCCCTGAATATGAAGAAGTTTGTGAAGGGATTCTCTGAATTTGATGTCACCCAACACCTTTTCAAGAAGGAAGTCAACAAGTACAATGAGAAGAAAGGCCGTGATGCCTCAAAATGTGGTACAATCAGGGAGAGGACAAAGAACATGAGGGAATGGTTCAAGAATGTCTGCAAGGTAGATGCCAACATGATGGGAAAGGTTGAGGCAGCAATGGCTGAGTGGAAGGAACAAGGTCCCTCTGAGGAGTGGAAAGTAGTGTGAGTGGCTTGTTCCTCAGATGATCAGATACTAACAATTTCAGTCATTGCAAGAAATACCTAGCAAAGAGAATCCAACAATTCAAGGATGAATTAGCACTCACCATGGGTGTCTATTTCATGATCTTCCATGGCCATCACTCAAATTCAATGGACAAGGGGATAGATGTTGGAATGTAAGCACATTTCCCCCCTTGATTTTTCTTGGTGTCTAATTGTAATTGTTGTAGTTCTGAGACTGCTCCCAAGCTTCAGACATCAAAGGTCAAGCAGCACAAGTCTGGCCACAAAGTTTATGATAGGCTGGGTGAAGCTTTCATGGAATATCTGTGGGATGAATTTGGTGAGTATCCATTTTCTACATGTCCAGCAGGGGGAGACTGATGTGTCTGATGGTTAGACCCAGTCCTAATGCAGATGATGAAGATGACAAGTTCAGCAAACACAAGGGAGAGAAGGCTAAGAATTCCATTGACACCCTTGTCTTCCCTCCCTACAGATATTGAAGATACCAGGGCAGAAGGATGGTATCTGACAAATTATGCATGAGGCCTATGGTAAGCCTTCCATTGAACCCCATCCAATCACTGGGAGGACTAACAGGGCATCTTAGTAAAATATACCAATGATCTGCATGCCTGTGTCCCATGGAAGAAAGTTGCTCATCAATGCCCTTGAATTTGTCAATGAAGATTGTCTACCAGATGATCTGGACAAGTTGCCCAATCCTCCCAAACTTGTTGGTTCTCAAGTTCAACCAATTTGGGATTTGTGGTTGGCCAATCAGGCCAAGGGTGAGCCAATGGTTGTGTTCACTGGATTCAGGAAGGGGGATTTGAAGATGAGCTGGAGGAAAAACAGGGCTGTCTCCAGGAGGGTAGGAAGAAGGAATATGTTGAGACCAATGAAGAGAATGATGGGGATCAATGTGATGGGGAACAGAAGGGTGGAGACCATCCAGGTGAAAGCCCTGGGGTAGATCACGGTTGTATTGACCCCCAGAGCCCTACTGCTCATGCCTCAAACAAGCAAACTCAGGTTGCCTTCCTCCAGACTCTTTCAAAGGCCAAGACTTATCAAGATCTGGTTCCACTGTCTTCTACCATGATCACCAAGTTTGTACTCTTTATTATTTCTGGTTCATTTGTTGCAGGCTAAACATTTCTGCAGTGCCCTGAACATCAATTGACTCTGGAGTCTTGTTTCTCTTGGCAGTGGGAATTGCCTTATCTTCCCTCTGAGTTTGATAACCTCCAATCACTCAAAGCAACCCTTGCCCTCTTTTCTCAGGCTCTGCCCACCTCCCACTCCAGTCAGTGCTTTAGTCAATTGACTCTAGCCTTAGGGCTCCTGCTTCATGACATCACAAAGGTCATTGAACTGGAGCCAGATGTTGATCCCATTCCTTCTCACTTTGGCCAGTCTCCCTTCTCTCACCAGCATCTTGATTGGTATTGGCTACTGTTCAGAAGACCAGCAACAGAATTACTGCCATCATCTCTAGTTCAAAAAGGACCCTTCCTGCTGACACTTCTACTCTGTCTGTGTCCTTAGTGAATCCACATTGGTTGTATGACATAAGAGGATCCCATGGTAGTATGGACTACTGTGGTGAGTGCAAGGCAATGCACAAATGCCGGTTGGTGTGCTGAAAGGCCCCTATCTTGCTCAAAATCATTGGGTTCCCATGGTAGAGTCTCCTATCTCCCAATGATGTACCCCACATGCAACCAATCCAGTTTCAGGTTGTGCTTACCTAAGTCATGCCCACTGACTAAGCCAACTCCTGAGATAGGACATTAGATTGGTAGTTGGAATCCTAAACATGGTCAGATAGACAAGTGGTAGGGGCAGTGGTGAAGCCCCCTGATAAGAATTATTGTGAGTTTGAAACTGCTGTCTGCTGCCACTTTCTTTGCCCCTTTTCATACTGTACATGTGACCGCACCACATGGCCTGGCCCTAATCTTAGGAGAGGGGTGTCAGACAGATGAATAAGCAAATGGTGGCCTGACATGTCCTCTTCTGTACACAGACTACATACTATGCTGCTCATGACTCATCACATAGTATACCATATTCTACTCTCTCCAGAAGCTGTCCCTGGAGCTCAAAAATCTAGTCCTGTTATTATTCAAGAGATTATAGCAGGTGATCAAGATGGAGAAAGAACCCCTGGCTTGAATCAGTCCCCTGAAGGATCAAAAGAAGTCAAGTCAGGGAAGAAAATGGGGTCAGAGGATCATGAGGCTGGCTCTGCAGCTAAGAAACCCTGTTTTCAAACAGAGAAGTCCCCATCACAAGCCCAAGTTCTTACAGCAGTCCCTTAGGAGACTCACCCCCAACATTCCCAGAAGCCCACAGCTTGTGTTCAAGGACTTTAGTTCTCATTTGCCTTCTTATATTTTATTTTGTGATGCTGTTTCACACTTTTTGTACTGGTTCATCCCCTAACAAAGCATCTTTCCTTGGCCACTCTTGTAGTATACATAAATGTGCATATATCAACTTAAGGATTCATTCAATGAAGTCCCCTTACAAACTTCCACCCATCTTACAGTCTGAACCATGCCATCTCTCAGAAAGTCTCTCCAGTATCTGTTTGTAACTGATTGTGTTCTCTCTCTCTGATACAATTACCACTTGTGACATACATCCCCCTGCTGTAGATGTGGGCTGCCAATGTCCCACATGTAAAGTATGTGCAGGCTGCCATTAAATAATATTTCCCTTGGCCAACACCTACCACTTACTAGAACAGTCCCCTATGGTGCATATGGGCCAAGATTGTCATTATATTCAAAGCATGCATGGGCCCACCCCTATTCAATAATATTTACCTCAGGTGGCAGGTGTCAGCTGAGGTTGTCACCCCATGCAAAGTATGCATGGGCCCACCCCTATTCAATAATATTTCCCTTGGCTGACACCTGACACCCACCGGACTAGACCCATATTATATGTATGGGCTGACAATCATGTACATTGCTACACACCTCAGCAAACAACTACATGAAATCAGCCAAGGTCTGCTACACCATGTTATGCATCATTCTAACATTGTCTGTTCTACCTACTTCTGTGTTACAAGTGACTGAATGGTGTGAGAAGCTTGTAGAAGTGGTATTGCACTGATTGGGTCAACTTGGGAGCTGAGATAAGCTGGGGACTGGAGTCCATTGAGAGTAACCAAAGACTAACTACAGTAGACTCTGAGGACTATGGGTGACCTAATGTAAACAGATGAAGTAAACTGCAAAGTAGAAGTTACAAGTCATTGCTCTGCCCAAGCAGAGCAATGGGAACAAGCTGAAACACTCAACCAAGTTGGTATATAGGGTGTAGGATTGAATGGGATAGGTTATAAGCGAAAGGAAGCACTGGTTAGCACTGTGTGAACAAGATGAGGTATAAAATGGGCACAGAGTGTGAAATCACCGTAAGTCACATTTGGTTCTCTGTGCATGTTCAATCACATGATGCTATGCATGTCACTTTGACCTTCCATGAACATCAGGGAAATTGTGAAGAAATGATAAGCCCATATATGACATTGCCTATTATAAAAAGTACATACTTGAGCATCAAAATGATATACACACTGATCATGCCATATACTTCTATACAGCAATGGCAGCATAGATCAAATACTATCAGCCATATTTAATAGTTCATATAAATCACTATGATGAATAATGATCATGGCTGTAATCACTGCAATGGGAAGCACTCTGAGAGTGTTTACATTCCTGATCTATTCTGACATAGTTGCATTCATTATCTGGAATGATCATTTATACCAGGGAATAACTTTTGAAAGTGATGTGCAAAACGATAATTTAAACCTTACTTTACTCATATTCATGTTCAACATCCATAGGCTCAGTACCCATGAAAAGTGACCTCGCTCCTTAAAAGATCTAGACTACCATTGTAGACCACCAGTATACTTAAAATTTACAAAAATGCGAAAATTAGAGAGAGAGAAAATCACTTACAATCTTACTCACACAACTTATTGGACTTACCAGTGATGGACTCACCTTTAGTAGTGACTCTGACCTGAGCAATAGCCCAAAGTCAAGAGTGACTCTGCCTCTGAAGAAGAAATCAGAGGACAAGAGTGAAGAAATTTGAAAGCAGCAGAGGGTGGGTTTATATAACATGCACATCAGGAAAAAAGGGTGGTGTAGCTTTGACCAGATGGATATAATAAGCAGATATAAATATGATACTATTAGATAGTGGTTTCCCATTAATTAGAAGTGGGTGACCACAGGATGTAGGAAAGGTGTCAACTTGACGACTTGTTAAGATCTGGGTCCTCTGGGCTGTCCAGAGTTTTCAGAGGAGTGGAGTGGATGTTGGCTTCAATTTGTGTGTTGTGCCCTTGTCCAAGTCCAGTCTTGTATTTGATGGAGGGGTGGAGTAGCAGCAGGCAGTGGAGCAGAGCAATGGTGAAGTGAAGTAATAAGGGGGGTCAGATGTTGGAGGGTTGGAGTGATGATGAGAAGGCCAGTTTCAAGAATCAAGAGAAGGACTTATATGGACAGAACAGAACAGACTTGGATAAATGGAAAAGCAGAGTTGCATATAGGCAGAAAAGTGGACTTGTGTATAGGCAGAGAGTGGAGTAGGCTCCAGAGGAGTAGAGTTGACTGGTACAACATGGTATATGACACAACTGATACCATGAGGATTTAAGGTTTATCAGCATTCTAACCCACACTAGTCATGATGCTAATAAATTGATGGGGCTATGTAACCCCTGACCTACCTGATGTCAACATATCAGTACATATCATTGAATATCTGATTGTAACCCCCCTACCATCATATTGTTGCATTTCCACTCTGGTACCCATTTACCAGATTTCCACCCAACAACTATCATACCATTCAGTTGCTTATAACACGGAAGTAGGTAGAACAGAGAATATTTAAATGATGCATAATACAGTGTAGCAGACATTGGCCAATTTCATGCAGTCGTAGGTGTCAGCCAAGTGTGTAGATAGGTGTTGGCTGAGATGTGTAACAATTTAAATGATTGTCAGCCCATAAATAGATCAGGGGAATTTCTGATGAGGGGGTAGGGGTCAGCAAACCAAGAAATATCTCACAGCCCATTGGCCCATATGTACAGTAGGGTAGAGATCATCAGCAAATTAACCCTAACCTTGTCTTTCTGTCCATTTCCCCACCAGGAATATCACTGACAGAATACAGTGAACTCCAGAACCAGAACACCAACTCTGCACTTCTGAAATGTCGGAGTTTGTACCCTCACTCCACCTGGCAGCATATCCACTCAGACTTTCAGTGTTTGCTCAGAACTCATACAGAATTTGCACAGACCTTTATTATGGTTCATAATCCTTTTCTTGTCATGGCTCCGGAGCTTCCAGGGATGCTCCATCACTTTCTTACATTGCTTATTTCCCTTTCCCCCTTGTTCCTGTTCCTATCCATTCTATTATTAGTAGCAAGTGCTTCTCCACCCACTTTGGATTCCTCAGTTGTTCTTTGCCCCTCTTTGGCAGTGGCTGAGTCTGGGCAATCACTGCCCTATTATAGTTTTTGTCTGGTTATGAGCCCCACTAGCGCATACTAATGGAAAGAAACCTCTCCAGAACAACTCAACTCTCACACATCCCTCAGTGTGCATCTGGACAGACTCCAGACACTTGGGACTTCTACCCTGTCATCCAATACAGCTTCCACTGACACTCCCACATATCTGATTCTGATCGGTCCCTCAAACTTCCAAATCTGGAATCTCCAGATCACAGTGAAACTTCAGAGGGAAAAAGTCCTAGGTGTGGCCCTGGGAACTGACACCTGTCCAATCACATCACTCAGCATCCCAGGTACAACCACCACTGTACCTGTTCCTGCCACATCCCCTAGTGTTCCTGGTCCCTGACCATCTCCCCTTCCTTATCCAGATCTCCAACTATCTCTAGCACAGCCACAGTGGAGGAAGTCTGGAAATGGATGGAGCAGAATGAGAGAGTGCATGGAATCATTCAGGACAGCATCAGCAATGCCCTTCTTCTCAAAATGGAAATGCACACCACCACCAAGGACCTCTTCAATGCACTCCTATCCATTCACCAAGCATCCAGCCTCACCTCCACCTTCTATATATTCCAGCAACTCTCCAACTCCACATGATCCAGAGGCTCCACCATCTCCGAGCACATCACATCACTCCACACTTTGGAAGCCCACCTCACCAGAATGAAGTTTGTGGTTGACACCAGACTCCTTGCCTTTGTCCTCCTAAACTCCCTACTGAAAACTCCAGAATGGAACATGTTCACCTGCTCCATCATAAACACCATTGAAGATAGCAAACTCACTTTCAGGAGTCATGCCTCAACCCTTCCAGATCCTCAGACTCTGCCCTCAAAGCTTCAAACAAGTTCTCTGCTCATCCACCAAACTCTGCCGCCTGGTGTGAGCACTACCAACAGTCCAGACACAGCTCTGACAACTGCTATGCCTATTAGCATTGGACAAAGGAGCTGAGAAAAGGAGGAGGAAAGAGATGGGAGAAAAAGAAGGAGAAAGCTAATGTGACAGAGGACACTCCAGAGGTTACCCCTAAAGCTCTGGACATTGCGAACATAGCTACAGAAGGTGTATCCAAGTCCTTAATGGCACACATTCTTGCCTACTTGTCATCTGAACCCAAGGCCAGTGGGAGAAATGCCATCATCATCAACTCTGGAGCTATGTCCCACATGGTCCCACACAGATCCTGGTTCTGGACTTACTCCCTTGGTTCCACCTCATCCTGTCGCTTTTGGAGACAACTCCACAACCCCTGCTATTGGAATTGGAATGGTCACACTCTTCTCCCCCATCTCCAGAAAGAAGTACAAGATCATCCTGACCAACATCCTGCTCATTCCAGAATTCCGGATTTCGCTGATCTCCATAAACTGCCTCTCTACCACTGGACTCTCCACCATTTTCCCAGCCAGTTCCAGCACATACTATGTCTGAAAGAAAAGAACTCCAGTCCTCACCAGAATTCATCAACAGGGGCTATATCATGTGAACATCATTCTGGAATCCCCGAAGGAAGCAGCACACACTGCAGTGGACATAAACCTCCTCCACCAGCACATGGGACACATCTCCATAGTGCAGATCGAACATATGGTCAAGCAGGGACAACTCTGGGGATCAACATTCTCACTGAAACTCTGTCCTTCTGTGAGGCCTGTGTCCTCAGAAAGATGAAGAAGCTCCTGTTCAAACTCCTAGAGGAACCCTGTGCACTCCAAATAGTCCACACAGATGTTGGAGGTCCAATAAATCCTCAATCCCAGGAAGGGTATAAATACTGGATTATCATCATAGACAACTTCTGCTGCTTTCCCTGGATCTACTTCATGAAACACAAGAATGAAGCACTCCAGATCTACAACCACTGGAAAGTCAAAGTCCAAATGCTCTTCCACACAGAGGTCAGACAAGAGAAATTCTCCAATGCCTATGTGGACTTCATCCAGACCAATGGAGGAGGAGAATACATCAACCAGGCCTTCCAAGAGCAACTCTGAAAGGATGGAACTCTGCACAAGACCTCCTCTCCATACACTCCAGAGCAGAACAGATTAGTGGAGTGGATGAACCAGATGCTATCCTTCCTTGCAAACACCATGCTGGAGGAATCCTGACTCCCCCAATCCTTCTGGGCAGATGCCATGGCCACAGCCACCTACACCTTTGGCTGCCCTGCCTATGCTCACATACTGAAGGAACAATGTGAAGGAAAATTCCACTCACATGGACAGAAATGTATCATGATCAGTTATACCTATGGCCAACAAGCATACAAACTCCTGGATGTTGAACATTGGACAATCATCTCCAGCCAGCATGTCACCTTTGATGAGACCGGGACCATCTCCACATGTGACCTTGCCCCATGGAATGTCCCCACTGTTGAGGGACAGTGGGAGGGACTACTTCCGAGGCAATGTGAAGCAGAGTAGGAAGATGTGGAGGAAGAAACTCCAAAACTCGGAACTTCAGACCTGTGCAAAACAGTGGGAGTTGACGACGCACCTCCAGACACCCTGGAGGCACAGCAGCCACTGAGCCCTACCATCAATGACCTCACAAACCAATTTGAGCAACTCCACATGGACCGGTCACTTGCTCCTGCTCCTGCTCCTGTCCACCCCTAACCTCCATCTCCAGAAAGGCCTATACCAGCCCAGTTTGTCACCAGAGTTTGGAGAAGCAATCAGCAATGCTAACAAGCTGACCAAAACCAGGACTACCAACACACTGTAAATGAGGATGCTGCACAAAGGGCTCAATGCCATGGTGGACAACAACCAGAACCTACAGTGGAAACTCCTGAACCTCTGGAGCTTCCAGAGGAAGCTCCAGAGGTTCAGGAGCCTTTACAATGTCCACTGAATCCCTTGAGGACTTCATCTTTGCAGGTGCAGCCAACTCCAAGTCCGATATATCCCTCCTGGGGACAATCCGGGAAGCCTATGCAGTATCTGACACAAATCACTGGAAATCCGCCATTGAGGAAGAGCTCCTAAACCTAAACTCCAATCATGTGTATGAGACTGTTCCCATTCCAGAAGGTGTCACTCCAATAACCTCCAAGCCTGTCTTCCACATCAAGCGTGACCACACTGGAAATGTTGAGTGCTACAAAGCCCACATTGTCATGCGGGGCTTCACTCAGAAGGAAGGAATCAGCTACCAGGAAGTATTTGCCCCTGTGGCAAACCTCAACTCCATCTGGACCCTTATCGCTCTCGCCGCCAAACATGACTTGGAGCTGGACCAAATGGATGTCTCCACCACTTACCTCAACAGAGAACTGGAGGAGGACCTCTACCTGCTTCCTCTGGATGGAGTCCCTACCCAACCTGTGTACTTCTGGAAACTCTGGTGCTCACTGTATGGACTTAAGCAAGCTGGACGGACTTGGAACAAAATGCTAGACAAGAAGCTTGGGGAACTCAGATTTGCCTGCCTCAATGCATAGACATGCCTCTATGTCTTTCGGAAGGATGGGCAAGTTTGTTTTCTAGTTGTTTATGTGGACGACCTACTCCTAGCAGCTTCCTCCAGACAGTTCATGAACTCCATCAAAGCCAAACTCTCAGTGGCCTTCAAAATGCACGACCTCAGAGAAGCTAAATACATCCTCAGGATTGAGATCAACTGGGACCACAAACTCCACACCATCTCCTTGTCACAGTGCCAGTATTCCCAGACCATCCTATACCACGTCAGAATGACCACCTGCAAACCTGTCTGGACTTTGATGGCGCAGAACTCCCAGCTCTCTGCCACAGATCCAGAGAATGATCAAATCCTCCCAGAGATGGTTATTGAAGGCCGGAAAGTCTCCTATCTCACAGTCATCAGCTCCTTGATGTATCTCATGCTTGGAACATGCCCAGACATCACATACACAGTTGGAACGCTCAGCCAGTTCAGTGCCACACCAAAACAAATGCACTGGAAAGTGGTGAAATGCATATTCTGGTACATCCAAGCCACCAAGGACATGAAACTCTGCTTTGACAGCTCCGAGGTATCCATGGACATGGACTTTCAGGGGTACTCCAATACAGGTTGGTCTCAGGACCTGGACAACTCTCGCTCCACCTCCAGCTTCCTCTTCCTCAGCATTTGTGGAGCTATCTCCTGGTCCAGCAAACAGCAGAGCATGGTTGCACTCTCCACCACGGAGTCAGAGTACATTGGACTTAGTCTTGCCAGACAACACCTCGCATGGCTTCAGCACTTCTTCAAAGAAATCAGACACTGACAGAAGGGGCCCACCATCCTCCACTGCGACAACCAGGCCACCATCATCATAAGCTATGATCCTCAATTCCAAGCATGGACTAAGCACATCCAGTGGAAGTACCACTTCATCCGAGATGACCTTGTCAGAAAGGGAGAAGCTGTCATCCCCTACATTCCTACAGATGACATGGTAGTGGACATCCTTACGAAGCCTCTCATTCAAGAGCAGCACTGGAAGTTTTTCGTGGCATGGGACTATGAATGCACTTGAGTGGGAGTGACAGAATACAGTGAACTCCAGAACCAATTAACATCAATTCAACCCATACAGAAGACAGAAAAGTAGTCAATGTAAAATATGAAAACATCTAGAAAATGTATTATTCCTTGAGTAGAATGTCAAGCCATGGTGTCCAAGAGTACTTATTAGATTTTGAGTGTGACTCAGATGGTTTGAAAGTGAGAGAAAGTATATTGAAGTCTGATAGAAATTCGGCAGCAGCTGAGGTGCTTGCCATTTTGTGTGCCAAAGTGTTGATTGACTGACACTTGAGGCATGTCATGGGTCAGTGGAAGTGCTGCCACAAAGTGTTCATTGGCAATCTTGCCACAGCACATGAGCACAAGGGTGCAAGGGTGCATGGTGCTGGAGGACAGGTTGCTGTCAACTCTGGGCTGCAGGCTAGGAAGGAAAATATACAGGTTAGTTCATGAAACACATCACTCATTTGTGCAACTGGTTTGGATGCTTTGTACAGATACCATTTATTAGTCCTGGGCCTATCCATAGTACAACAAAAAACAGATGCACTTGCATTCTCCATCTGTTTTGGGTCTGCTGGTTTACCATGGATTTGACTCAGAAGCATTCTCTGAGGTTCAAACTGGGATTGGAGATGACATTGGAGCACCAGGAACAGATACAGAGATCTGGGAACTCCCCACATCCTATTTTCTTCCAGCACCAACTTGGACTCAATGGGGTGAGCCAGTTGAGGTGCTTGGACTTGGATGTGTTCCTTCAAGCCATGGCTGTGTAGCTGCCAGTGTGCATGCTGATGTGCCACTGCTCTCATGCATCTCAGGCACTTCTGAGTCCATACCTGGTGTGGACAGCTGTTCAGGTTGATCTGTTTCATGCAAGGAGGTTTTTGATGATGAAGAAGACCTTGTGGCCATACAAGAGCCTCAATGGCACAATAATGTGATGAACTAATTTGATGGGCCAGGAATATTTGAGGGGATCACAGTACAAAGCAAGGAAACAGCAGGAGAGGAGCACCCTGGGAGAGAAACAAGATCAACATTTTCTGATGGCTCTCAAGACTCCATCAGCCCATACACAGCTGCAGATAGCACTTTGACTCACATACACAGTCCTAATGAGGCTGCAACACTGGATTCAGGTGACAAGACAGAAACAGAAGGTGACAGCAGTGATGGTGGAGATAGTGCAATGACCAGTAGCACTTGAGACTACAGCTGGGAGTTGCATCAGTCTCAACTGTTGAGGTTGCAAAGGCAGCATTAGACAATGTCCAGAACATCTTGAGGCCATGGAGGACAGATAGGACCCAAACTGGGTATGTTGACCCCAAGCTCAACCCAGTCCTGGAGGAGCATCTCCAGGCTATCAATGATTTCCTTGTGACCTTCACAGACCTCGACAACAACCTCAATATTGTAGGTGGCCAATGGTGAAAGGCTGTGCTGCAAACAGCACAATGGTTAGAAAAGGGCAAATATTTCACATGCTGCCTCTGTCAATGGATGAAACACTACATCCATAATCACACAAACCTACCATTTCATCAATCCAATCATACAATATTCTGCATTGAAAATGAGGAACTGGCAGCTGAGATTAAGCCTCACCTGCAAAGTTTGGGCAAATACATTTGTGCATTGGATACCATGCATTATCTTGATGATCCTGCAGTTCAGGAACACTATAGGCTTTGAAAAACAGTTTCCCTGAAAACAGCTCAATGGTGGCTGCAAAAATTGGGATACTGGTGGAAATGAGAGGAAAAGGGGCAGTATGCTGATGGACACAAACATGATGATGTCATTGAATATCATAAAAATACATTTTACCTGCTTGGACAAGCATTGAGTCATGTTTGTGAATGTGGAGGCAAGATGATCCTACCCATGAGGACTCTGAGTCCCCCCCTCGGACACCTTCCACCCAACAAGTTGTTACTTGATTCCATGACAAGTCAACCTTTTATGCAAATGATCAGTGCAAGCTGTGCTGGGAGCACAAAGATGGACAACCAATATAGCCTGGGGTAGCCACTCTCATGGTTGCAGCCATGACTCAAGTCAAAATCCCTAGGTAGGGCATTAGATTGGTAGTTGGTACCCTAAGCATTGGCTGGATGGACTAGTGGTAGGGGCAGTGGCTGTAAGCCCCCTGATGCCCCTTGTCATACTGTACATGTGATCCACCACATGGCCCAGCCCCTATCTTTGGAGAGGGGCATCCCAACAGATGACTAAGCAGGTGGACAGCCCAGCATGACCTCTTGTGCATACAGACTAGGCACTGTGACTGAGGCATGAAGTCACAGCACTACACACTTTCAAATTCCTCACATATCTTCTGCCAGGTCAATGTAGAGTCATATTTATGGTTTTTCTTTACCATCTCCTGAGCATTGCTGAGATTATTGGGTGACTGATCCTCCTTGGGCTCATTCACAGGAGATGGTGCTTGTAGTGGTAGTACAGGAGTCATGACAAGAGAGAAGCATGTCAAAAGAAGGTAATGTGGCCCAATGTACAGGTTCATCTAGAATCAAGATTAATTCAAATGGAGATACAGTAAACTCCCTCCTAACACATGCCTCTTGGGATAGCCCTGAAGGTATGTGTCACTAGGGAGTATGTGGTGTTCAAGAGAGCTGTATTGCACCAGGACTCAAAATTTGTGTTCATTAATAACAATATTCAGTACTATTGGTTTAGCAGTTACTATAAATCTATTTATGAGGGAAATAATAAGTAAATTTGGTGTCCTCCATGCCCTCATCTCAACTACACAAGTCCACTGTCCAAATGACCCCAACATCACCTTGAGCTTACAAGCAAATGGATCATTGAAAGTTGCAACATATTTCCTCAACATCAGTATTTCACTATGTGTCAAGCTGGGTGCTGGCACATTGATATTGTCATTTTTGTCATCATCTCCACCATTCCTTTCCCATAACTTCTTTGCATCCATCACAGATTTGAAGATATCCTTATCCATTGCATCAAAAATGTTGTGGGTCTCAACTGCTGGGTTTAGACCCAAAGCCAGCTAGTCAAGATCAAGATCAGGACCAGTGGATGCACTTGCCAATGGTGTGCTGCTATTTCAGACATGAGAATGAGACCTGGTCAATGACATTTCAAGCGCAGGTGAGCTGTTTCGAGGTCTGGTCATAGATTTCGAGCACCAGTGAGCCATTTCAGGTGTGGATGAGCCATTTTGAGCACCACTGAGCTGTTTTGATGTTGGGTACATCATTTTATATGTGGTTGATGCATTTCAGTTCAGGCACCGGAACTGCAGCCATTTCCTATGAATGTAAGTGGGTCAATTTTCGACACATCGAGTTCACATTTGAGGCAGTAGGTTCGTTTTCAAGACACCGAGTCTGCTTTGAGGTGAAAGGTCTGTTTTTTAATTAGGGCAGGAGAATGAAAGACCAGCAAAATAAACACCCATCACAGAACAAGGAGCTTGCAAGGGCAAGCATCCATTGTCATGTTGGATATGGGACAGAGCAAGTGATATCATGAAGGAGAAAAAACAAGGTTCACATGATTTTGGAAATCATGTGATACAAAAATAAAATTTTGACCAGTCCCTTGTCACTAGTAAACTGGCATTGAAATAAATTGTTGACACTGCCGTTTCAGCAATCCATAGTCTCAAATAACTCTCAATCCTCGCGCCCTCGAGATCTTCTGTATCTTTGCGCCGATGGGACGGAGGTGACTACATGCACTCTAACAACATGATGTTCTGAGAGGATGGCTTGCTGACGGTACTAATATGCAACCATATGTGATGCCAACGCTTTTGATGCCCCGCTAACTAGATGTGGCGCCAAACGAACGATACTAGCGCCACCGATGGCTTGAACTCCTGGGGGAACGCCTCAGACCCAAACCGTCCAGCCTTGGCCCAGTTATCTACCATCGGGATTCCCCACAGTGCCAACCACGAAAACGTCCAAATCCAACCCCCAATCCCCCCAACGCGCCTATCATAGACCCGCTTCCAAACGCGTTCTAGCACGATTCCAATGCCGTTCATAACAAAGAAACCGATGACGACGAGCGAGTTTCCTCCTCGTCCCACAGATCGAAGTTCAATGTCGTGATATATACCTGATACCAGGAATACACCAATTATACCTCCCAGGCGGCCAAGCAGGTAGTCGAAAGGTCGTCCACCGAGTGTTATGAATACATGACGGAACATTTGGTGCCATCGGCGGCCCCAGAGGTCACCCAAGGAGGTTGACAACCATGGGGAGTCGAATAACGGCGGCCATTGAGAAGGGCGTTGTTGGAGCAGAGTAACGAATAGGGTGGCTTGGAATTGATAGCTCCATTCCATCGCGAAGTATGCCATCCAGACCGTCAAGGCTGATATGAGAAGGCATCGAAGGAGTTGCAAAATCGGTGGAAGGGATGGATCGTAGATGGAGCCACCTGTGGATGAGCTGAACTCCTCAGGAGAGAACATCCGAATGCCTTGAAGAGTTGCATCATAAGCCAAAGCGTAGATCACAAAGCGAATTGTAGAAAGCAGCACGAAAGCAAGGCGCGAACGGATTTCGAAGGATGGCTGCGGAAAGGTAAACCCATACGGCCAGTTCCATCCGACACCTCGAAGATTCAGCAGCAAGTCCCAAGCATTCCAAAGTGCTGTGGAAATGTTGGATGAGCCTGCTTTCTCCTGATGCCCTTGGGAGGATGGGGATGAAAGGCGTTCGTCTGTTCGTTGGTATGGCTCTTGTGCAGTAGCCCATGCACAGGCACGCATTGCCACTGATAACATTTGACTCTAGTGGACCAACGTCGTCAATTGAGTTGCAACACAAAGTAACTGACACTCACTACGAAAACAGCATTCAGCTGGGCTTGCTTACGATCCCCTCCGGCTAAATTAATTGACGCGCTCGCTTGCCATGCCAGCCACAACAAGATGGGTAAAAGTGCGACACGATAGACACGAGTTCCTCTGAGTTGAACCAATACCCCCATCGAGTACTGACAAGCGAAAACCGGAAGAACATATGTCAGAAAACTGCCGATTGTGAGGGGGGCTCGTTGGGAAATAGAGAACACATTCATGATATCACTGAGAGAGTTGATTAGGATCATCATAATGCAAATTTGAGTGGTACACTGGTAAGGGACTTGCCTTGGTTGAGAAGTCATGATGGGGAGTGATGTAGAAAAACACTTAGTGCTCAGAATCACTGGTCAATTATAAGGATTCAGGATGCCAGTCTGACCCCATAAACGACAATCTCGTCACCAGACACCCACAACCACTTAAGGGGACATGAGGTGGTGATTACTTCCCATGAGGATGGTTTGATGGCAAGCAACTCCGAGTCCGTGACTCGGATTCCACCTAAGCCTGATTAGTATGGAGTAAACAGGTGCACATATGGCGTAACAGGTGCACATTTATTCCCACCGCGTTGCGCGTGCCACATTCTGTGTTGTGTGCACCGCGTTTTGCATTGCGCGCACCGCGTTCTGTGTGCTGCATGCTGTGTTACGTGCGCAGGCCACGTTATACATCTTGCATGCTATATTGTAACATTGTTACATCCCAGTGCTGTGGATCATATGGATACTTAGAACAATGCTGCTATGTGTGTGCAGTAGTTGCCAGTGAATAAATTAGCATAATGGAGTTGCACATGAGAAACACTGCATTTGGGGACATCACTTATGTTACATAGTCATGTATCTCACATTATGAATGGTAGTACTAGTGGCAATGTATGTGGCATGGTAATATTGGTGATTGTCAAGGCTAAACTGGTGAGGATAGCTCGAAGATTACTAGTGTAACTAGATGATCACAAAGTTCCTTGATGAAATGCTAAGCAAACTTGAATGTGGTCCCTTGGTCAATGAGTCTAAACATATCATTAGTAAATCACTTTGTGCTGTGCAGTGCTGTGCAGCACTCTACAGTGCACCCAGTCCCACAGCTAGGTCCAGGTTGGACAGCTGTTCCCAACTTCAAATTTGCTGTGAGGCACTGTACAGCAGCCAACAGCAGCCCACAGCTCAATGTCATACTAGCACAGTACTTGTCAGGCTTATTTTTTTTGAATTATTGATACTACTGTTCAATATGTGGATGCCAAAACTCATTATATTTGTGTATGTAGATACAACAAAAACTACACATATTGTGTCTGTGATACATTTTGGGTATGGGCAAAGGGTCCAAGGCTCAAACAGTTTGAAATGTCCTGAGGTGGTGGGTCTGTTTTTGAGGTGACAGGATTGTTGTTGAGATGACCAGTCCACTTTTGAGATGGTGGAGTCATTTTTGAGGTGATAGGATCCATTTTGAGGTGGCGAGTCCATGTTTGAGGTGCCAGATCCATTTTAAATACATTGGGTCTGCTGCTAAGACAGTGGGATCATTTTTATATATAGTGGGATTATTTTTGAGGTGGTGGGCTCATTAAACAGGTGGGGACATAGATGAGCAGGTGGGTTCAAAAATGAGCAGGTTGGGTCAAAAAATAGTAGGTGGAGCTATAAATGAGTTGGTGAGGCCATAAATGAGTGGGTGGGGTCATAAATGAGCAGGTGGGGCCAAAGACATGTGGATGAGGCCATAAACCAGTGGGTGGGGTCAAAGATGAGTTGATGGGGTTGAAAATGAGCTGGTGGGGCCATAAACAAGCAGGTGAGGCCATAAACCAGTGGGTGGGTTCAAAGACAAGTGAGTGGGATAGATAAGCAGGTGAGGCCACAAATGAGTAGATGGACTCAAATATGAGCAGGTGGAGCCATAATTGAGGTAGGGCCATAAATGAGCAGGTAGGCTCAAAGACAAGCAGGTGGACTCAAAAACCAGCAAGTGGGCTCAAAAACCAGCAGGTGAGGCCAGAAACCAAGTGGGTGAGCCATTTTGGGGAGGTGAATCATTTTGGGTGGGTGTGCAGTTTCAGGCATGGTTGAAGGACAGGTCACTGAGCTGTTTTGGGTGTGGTGCTGTTGCAGTAGCATGTCCTCTGAGTGTGGTTGAGTGGCAGGAGTGAGTGGTTAAATTGAAAAGGATGACAAAGACAGAAACACAAATACAAATTTTATTCAAGTTTATCTGTTATATTAATCATAAGGACTACAAAATAGTAAGTTTGTTGAAGTACTGTAGACTTGTGAGAATTGCTGTGGCGTTGTGGTACTATGGGCTGCTGTAGACTGTTGTATCGGAGGCCTTGTCACTGTAGTGTGTTGTGCATCACTATGTGAAGTTAGCTGAATTTTTGTGGTTTACTGATGCAATCTCTTTGCATCCTATACCTACCCACTCAAAATGCATCTCTTTGAACCCTGCCCACTCGTTTTTGGACCATTTTTGACCCCACCTGCTTGGTCCTTGGCTCCACCCACTTGTCCTGGACCCTACCTGTTTGCTTTTGACCCCACCTACTTATTTTGGACCCCACTAGTTTGTCTTTGGCCCAACATGCTCATTTTGGACCTCACCTAGTCTTATCTTGCTGATCCTACTCACATCATGCTGACTGGACCATCCCCATATCCTGTTCTCATTACAGAATAATAGTTGTAATGTTGTAGTAGGTAGACCACACAATATATGACAAAGTACAGTGGTCTCTGGAACCAGAATTCCAATTCCGGAGTCTTGGAAACCTGGAGTTTGCACCTCTGCTCTGCTGCCAGGTGGAACCATATGGAGTCTCAATCTCTGCTCAGAATTCATCCAGAACTTGCACAGACTCTTATTACACTTCATCATCCTCTTTTCATCATCACTCCTGAGCCTCCAGGGACACTTTGTCACTTCCTTACATCACGTAATTCCATCTTGTTCTTGTTCCTGTTCCTACTCCGCTGATTATTATTAGTGAGTGCTTCTCTGCCTCACACACCACTTCAAGCAACTCCACATGAATCTGCCTCCAGCTCCTGCCCCTACTCCTACTCCTACTCCTGCCCCTGCTCCTGCCCCTGCTCCTGCTCCTGCTCCTGCTCCTGCTCCTGCTCCTGCTCCTGCTCCTGCTCCTGCTCCTGCTCCTGCTCCTGCTCTTGTCCACCCCTGACCTCCATTTCTGGAAAGACCTGCACCAGCCCAGATCATAGCCAGAGTTTGGAGAAGCAATCAGCAATGCCAACAAGCTGACCAGAAT
Source organism: Paxillus rubicundulus Ve08.2h10 (assembly GCA_000827395.1). NCBI lineage: Eukaryota > Fungi > Basidiomycota > Agaricomycetes > Boletales > Paxillaceae > Paxillus > Paxillus rubicundulus. The sequence continues at coordinate 3,356 of KN825277.1, read as the reverse complement.
TGGGACTACCAACAGACTGTAAATGAGGATGCTGCACAAAAGGCTCAATGCCATGGCAGACAACAACCAGAACCCACAGTGGAAACTCCAGAGGAGGCTCTGGAATTCCCAGGAGCCTTCACAGTCTCCACAGAATTCCTTCAGGACTTTATTGTTGCAGGTGCAGCCAATTTCAATTCTGATCTGTCCCTTCCAGGGACAATCTGGGAAGCCTACACAGGGCCTGATGCAGAACAGTGGAAGTCTGCAGTGGAGGAAGAACTCCTAAATCTCAATTCCAAAACCAACCAATATTCATTTTGGGGTTTTACCATATGTCACAATTTACCTTCATTGCCCTGAACTTGATGTGACAGTCACTCGAAATAGGTTCAATCCATTGGACATGTGACAGTATGACAAACCTAAGTGCATATCTCTACAGTAGTGGTGTTGTCACAGTGTCACAAGTTGTACTATTCTCACCCTAAAATGGTATATTATTTCTTGTGTAACTACGAAGGCCGTGTAAACCCGCTACCAAATTTGCGGCCTTGGGTTGTCCGCAATTGTATGCCCAAGTAAGTACTATCATTGGGCCAGTGTTTCAAACGTTTTCAAAGATGTATGAATAACTGCACCACTACACAAGTTGAGATCCTCGGCATGGCACCCACAGTATCTGAACTGTCTCACCTTGCTGCTGGCGTTTAGCTTGAATTTTTTGGTTAGGATTTACGAGGCTCCCAAACGTCGTTTTGTCTATAAACTGAGGCACAAACCCGAACAGAGAGGCACGACGCAAAGACGCCTTCTCACCGGCATCACTCTGTGACATGATCACTTTCGACCGGCAAAAGAGACCCACTGCACATCATTGGGAGGATGTAGAAGTCAATCTCCCTCTTGAATCCATGTAAGCCACGGCGGTGCACCCTCGGGCTGGTTGGACTTGGGGACTTACCTGATGCGTGCAGACTCGACAGGATCCAATTCTGCGGACAACCCTTGCGCACCAGTATCAGATTCTTTCGCCGACAATGCATGTGCATGGTTTGGTGACGTGCTTGCTTTCCTGACTCGCTCTCCGATGAGGGGAAATCGGAAGACGTGCGACGCATGTTCATAGTGAGTGGCGCATCACAGAGTCTCAAATGGAGTGTGTATTATAGGTGGAGACGGCGCTGACCGATACCATAGTTGATTATAGGAAGAAGTCATAAGGTGGAGAGATAACGGCCTATCAAGCTATCTCAACACTGGAATTTTGTTCAAGTGTGAGAATCAAGAAATAACCTTGGGTCATCCAATAGGTCCAATAAGCAACCGGAATAACGAGGTCGCAGGCTGTCAAGAGAAACGGGCGCACCTCAGGCACTTGCGCCCCCTTACGCAGTTAGATCGCAGTAACCTGAGACATTTACTCACAGCAGACTTCCGATTCCTCGAGGTATTGATTAAATAGTACTGTACGGTCGATACAAAGCAGAGAGGAACAAGGCTCCATTCGAGGCCTGGACATGACGAACCCCTAGACGAATCCTGGTTTGAGTGAACTACGGATGCAAATTGTCTGTTACGGCAACGTACCATACACATGCTTCCTTCAATCAGTCTTCTTTGAGACATTAGTAAACCGCGCTGAGGGTGTTGCATCTCTGGCAATCTCTTTGGTCAATTTCTCGAAGTCCACATCGTTCCGCCTGAAGATGTCTGCAACGATGACGTCGACGTCTCCCGTTACCGGTAATGGCGCACCGTCCTTCGTCATAGTTTTGACCTGAATAACCTCCATCATTTGGTTGAAAACATGACTCTTTCCCATTTCTCTAAGCCGAGTCTGTAGTGCTCCATTAGTGAAAAAGGCAGCTACTTCGCTCCAATCGGCTTACCCTGAGATTTTCCATCATTCCAACCTGACTCTGGATGTCCATCTCCTTCCCCTGTTCGATAGCTGTCCAGCCATCCTCCATTTTCATCCATACGCATATCTCCCACGTCTTGGCGCTGATGACACCTTTCTTGTCCAACTCACAAGCGGCAGCCATAGCTTTGTAGTCGTACGACCACTCCTCCCATGGCATACCGAAAGCAGCCTGTTTCATTTCCTCGGGGTCGACGGCGCGGCGAAGAAGCTCATTCATATAGGCATCTCTCTTCTCTGGTGCCTCCGAGACAATGTTTGCTATGGTAGACTGGCTTGGTTTCCGGAAAATGATTTCTTGCTGAGGGAAACCATGGCGGAACCGCATCATGACAACACCACCAAGGAAGCCGCGTACGATGGGAACTAGTATGAGAAAAATGAAGAGGTCCATCACAATGTTTCCGAGGAGCGCCTTGTCGAGATTCGGAGCTACAGCACCCCACTCTGACACAAGGGCGGACCAAACACCATAACGAGACAGGCCACCATGTGCACGTCGTATTAGGAGGAACGACCATATCACGTTCATCCCCAGTAGCTTCAGAAAGTGGGCCCTGCGAGACACTCGATCAATAAATGCAGAAAGACGCGAAAAGAAACTCACCTTCGTGTGGACACGTTGGCAGAGTCGATGTGGGTGACATAGATCTCTACTTTGGCGTCGTACTCGGAGAGAAACGAGAAGACAGGGCTATTTTCTGGCACTCTTTGTGCGGCTGGCATGTTGGTGTAGTCAAATTAGTGCTGCCAGTGTCTGCTGCATCTATCAATGGCTCTTACACCCAGCGCCCGTGCTACACCTACAAATCAGGCAAGTGAATTCAGTGAATTTCAATGTGAGCATGCACGTGACAGATTCCCACGCACGCAGTTTAAAATCTCCGTCTTTCGTTGTTGTGAAACTTTGATTCTTCCACAATCAAAAACGCCAATGAAGAGAAACGACGGTGCAGAGAGTTGAGCCAAATCCTCGTTTTAACGACGGGTTGGCGTTGACATCGCCCGTTCGGCACCACTCTCCTTGTTACAATTGTAAAGGGACGGGCTTGCAACCCTCTGATGGCGTTCTTTATGTGGTTGGAATGACACAGTTTATCTTCATACTACCATGACAAGATTCGAAAGACAAGGCTTGATCGTTTATTCATCGCGTTTCTCAGTCATAAACAAGTTTCCAGTCCGATCACCAATGCAATTTGTGAGTAGAACAATGGTATCCGTTTGGATTCTTGAAGAGGTAGAGTTGGTGGTACAACTCTGCGTCGTGCCATAGTCCAACTTCAAGAATCTCCGTAACTATATTTTCCCCCTTGGGTGTGAAATGCTTCGCCTGGACCTCTTCCGTAACGCGCTTTGCGACCGTTGTCTGCTCGGGGCTATGGGTGAAGATCACAGATCGATACTCTGCAATAGAACAGATATTAGCACACGCTGGGCTGTAGCGTTTTTC
>KN825276.1:0-24068 GCA_000827395.1 Paxillus rubicundulus Ve08.2h10 | reverse complement strand
CACTTCCTGACTTAATCCTATCTTTTTGACATCTCTGACTCACATTCTGCTTCACTCCGGCACTCCGGTGCCCTCTGTGTTTCCTTGTCCCCATAGTATATAAACCCCTCTTGTATTTTGTGTTCCTCAGTTTGAATATTGACTTTGATCACTCCTCTGTTCTGTCCACTCCCTCTCTTGACACTTGAAGCTAGCCTTCTCGTCATCACTCCAACCCTCTGACCTCTGACCTCCGCTCCTCTGACAAACTCTCCACCTCTTCATAAATACCAGACCAAACTCAGACAAGGGCACAACACATAAGTTGAAGCCAAAGTCCGACCTCCATTCCTCCAACAAACTCCAGGACAGCGCAGAGGAACTCCACATCTTAACACATCCCATGCAAACAATGGCCACTGCACAAATTCCAGAAACTGGCTGGTTGGGTGAATTGGGGACTCAACATCTTTCCTTACCTCTGACCTGGCTTGTCAGTGCTTTATGCCAAAACCAGCAGAAAAAATAAGAAATTTGCATGCATCCATATCAACCTCCATGTCATCACTGAGTTGCAGTGGATTGTGAACCATCTCAAATGCATGGAGGGTATCCTCTTTTTTGAGTCTCTACACTGGAGCCCAGACTCTTGCAAAGATGCACTCATTGTCTTCATTGATGCATCCAGGAAGCTTGGCCTCAAGTTTTTCCTACCTACATTGAACACTGGGTACCAATGTGCCCTGCCAAGCTCACCCCTGGAAAGCTCCATTTTCTTTTTGGAGGCCATTGCCATCTGCTCTGCCATTGATCAGGTGGCTTTGATGGCTGTGCCACCACACTGTCTGGTCATCTGTAGTGACAGCACTGACACAGTCGACTTTTCAATACCCTGCCTGCCTCCCACCCCTACAATGACATCCTCATTTCTGCTGTCAATGTCCTGCTTTGCAAACACATTGATCTGCAAGTAATCCACATCAATGGCAGCAAGAACTGTGTCACTGACGCTTTGTCTCACTTCCATAATGCAGCAGCTGAGGCCTATGCACCCAGAATCCAAATAAATCAATTTCAACCCCCTCGGGATGTGCTGGGGGCATCACAAAAATGATCTTACCTCCCTGTTCATCCCATCATCCAGTGCACCTGCCATGGACCATTGAGCAACTTCAATACAAATGCTCTATTGCCTTGGGTTCTGTTTTGGAACCTCACACCAAATACAACTACAGCTCTGCCCTCCAAGCCTATCTCAAATTCTGCAGACTCCATGACCATCCCATCACCCCAACCCCCAATACTTTCTCCCTACTTTATTGTATTTCAGTCAGAACATATCAAAGCCCAGTCTATGGCCATCTACATGTCTGGGATTGTCTGCAAACTAGAAGACCATTTTCCAGATGTACACTCTGTATGGTCCCATCCCCTTGTTGTCCACACTCTTACTGGCTGCTTGAAATGACACACATCTCCTGTCCAGCACAAAACACCCCTCTGTCTTGATGATCTCCTGTTTGCATATGATTGTGTGCATCATTCCACAGCCCTCAATGATGAACTTTTTCTTGTGCAGTACATGTTGGATTTGACACCTTGGTCCATTGTGGCAAACTCACTTGGCCAGACCTGCAATGGCACCAGAGCATGCATAAACTCCCTATGCATCACACCTTGATCCTGGGCGCTGATTGCCTATGTTTCATGGTGCCCAACCACAAAGCAGACTGATTCAGAGACAGTAACTCCATTTTTGTCCATCATACACCCCATCCCAATGAGACCATCACCATAATGTCCAGGTACATTGCCCACTGGGACTCCACCTTTCCCTACCACCCAGAATTGTGGCTGACAGCTTCTGGAAATGTTCCTACATGGTTGTGGTTCATGCGACACCTCCATTCCCTGTTCTCCTGCACAGTCTCTGGTCACTCCATTCATGCTGGCGGTGCCATGGCAATGGTGAACATGGGCATTGCTCCACATCTCATTCAAGCTGCTAGTCATTGGTCTTCTGATGAGTTCCAGAGAGCCATATGGGCTTTAGTGAGCTGTATTGAGCTCCTTGTGAGCCGAAATCAGGGTGGGACTACAACTATGAGGCAGGTAAGTAAAAGAAACACAACCACACAAGCCACTGCTGTGATGGTGAAGAGGAGAAGCAACCGAGAGTTGAGGAAAGGGGGGACTGAGACATCTATTGATAGTGACTAAGCATGTGGCAGCAATACCCAATCCTAGATGTTCCTCTGCCAACTAAACTTGATAAAACATGTCTTACCCCAATAAATTGGCCATGTGGGGCGCCAAAGACAGTCAGGGGTTGATGGAAATCAATGGGCCCAGGGTGCAAAATGCTGAGCCCAGGTGGTGGTAGAATGTTGCAGTGCACTGCCAACTGGTTGATGGCCCCACATCAAATGAATCTTCTCCCAGTGGGTGCACTGACCATTGTGCATGTGATTCACAGGTGTAGGAAGTGTGAGTAGCCTTGCATTGCTGTGCTGAGTGGTGTGCTGGGAGGAGATGGAATTTTGCCACCCTCTCACAGCGTCTCTGTCACACTCAGATCACTTACACCTCATGATTCCTTCTTAGAACTTCATCCCTTAAGTTCTAGGGCTCTGCACTTCTCTGACGAGCTTATTATACTATAGCCCATGACCTCCAGGTGTCAGATTCACAAGCTATTAGCCCAATCTTTGGGATCTCATCAGGGAAATGGTGAAGAAAAGATAATCGATTATATGGTCATGATGCTGATGACATTGGATTATAATGGTATATCTGACATTATAATCCAATGTCATCAGCATCATGACCATATAATCGATTATCTTTTCTTCACCATTTCCCTGATGCTGGTGGTCAGAGGATCCATACCCCTTTGCAAACCACAGGTTTTTGTCTCACTGTGGGCACAACTTCAAATTGACTTCCATTTATTTGTTGGATACTGTCTGAGCACTCTACAATAGACCTACTGTAATTTGACAAAATACAGTGAACTCTGGAACCGGAACACCAACTCTGCATTTCCGGAATGCCGGAGTTTGTACCTCCACTCCACCGCCAGGCAGATCCACTCAGACTTTCAGCGCCCACTCGGAATCCATGCGGAATTCATGTGGACTCTCATTACATCTCATCATTCTTCACTCGTCATCACTCCTGAGCCTCCAGGGACGCCCCATCACTTTCCTACATTGCTTGATTCCATTCCCCCCTTGTTCCTGTTCCTATTCCCTTTATTATCATTAGCGAGCACTTCTCCGCCCACTCCGCTACATATATATACTTAGTTTCTACTTCGGATTCCTCAGTCGTTCTTTGCCCCTCTTTGGCAGTGGCCGAGGTGAGTTTCCTTTATACCTATTTACTACCCCTAGCTAATCCCTAGTAGTCTGGGCAATCACTGCCCTATTATAGTTTTTGTCATAATTTTTATAGGGATACAGACCATCAGGAATATAGTGTTTTATGACATTTGCACCAACATAGGCATGATAGTATCTTTTCCCTACTTTTTATCCGCTCCTTGATACACAATCATTCCATATACAGAACAAATTACACAACAACACACAAAAATAGTGTTCTTTGTCTTGTTTGAGTATATGCAATCATGTTACAGGTGGGATCTATAATTTTGGAGGAATTACATTGAAGAAAAATCTTGTGAGGCTGCAGGAAAGCTCAATCATAGATTTTTGATGGTCATTATTTTGTTGATAACCAATTTACCTTATACTTAGCCTGATTTAATAGTGATAACTGTATTTTATATAATCTGTACTAAATGCCCTCGAAATGTTGAAGTCCCCGGTCAGTGTCATAGTCGGACTGCCCGTAGTGCACTCCACGGCGGCTCTACCGTCCCTCCTTGACCTCTTTCTTGAATATACCTCAAATCCCATACAATCATTACCGCTGCAGGCTAGTTTGAATCGACCATTATGCCCCACATGCACACCGATACAGGACAATGTGCCATGCGCGGTTCTTGTGGCTCCAAGGGTTGGTTCGGTCAGCAGTTGCCATGTCCCTATGACGGTCCAGCAGTGGAGGTGTGTCAATCCGCTCATGTTCAGCGAGGATAGACTAACTCCAGTGCTCATCTGCAGCCTGAGAACCATCGAGCAAGGGACGTCCTGCTATCCGTTTGCGGCGCGGAGTACGCCGAGGGACCAACTTGCTGCACTTCGGACCAAGTCGAAACCCTGAAGAGTTCGCTAGCTCAGGCTGAGCTCCTTATTTCATCCTGCCCAGCCTGTCGTAACAATTTCAGGTCGTTCTTCTGCGCCTTCACTTGCTCCCCTCAGCAAGGCTCATTCTTAAACGTGACTGAGACTCAGGAGTCTAGCTCAGGTGATACCGCAGTCAAAAGTGTTGACTTTTTTGTCGGAGAAAATTTTGCGTCAGGTTTCTATGACAGCTGCAAGAGTGTACAGGTCGGGGCTACCAACGGATACGCCATGGACCTTATTGGAGGTGGCGCCAAAACCTACTCCGAGTTCCTCAAATTCCTGGGAGACGAGAAGGATCTTGGCAGTCCCTTTCAAATCAACTATCCCTCAACAGTACCTCCAGAATTCATTCCTCTCGATCCCGTCCCAAGGAATTGTGCAGATAATGATTTGGCCAGTCATTGCACTTGCATCGACTGCCCAGACGTTTGTAAAGCACTACCTGATATCCCTATACCGGGCGGAGGACCAACTTGCCATGTTGGTCTTCTCTCCTGCTTGTCCTTTGTCCTGGCATTGGCATATGCTCTAGCCGTGGGATCATTCCTACTCGGATATATTTGGCAGGTTGCAATCTGGAAAAGGCGGGAAAAAAGACACGAACGCATGGCTTTATCTGCCGACGCTGCCTCCTCTGCCTTATCGCCGAGGTTACACAACCGGGGGCTAGTGGGGGCAGTATCGCTTTCCCACGACGGAGACGATTCATTGGGAGCACAGTCCACGGAGTCAAGACGCCTCGGTCGTGGGACATCACTCCTCGATCCGATTGGGGCATCTCAGCCACGTCAGTATCGCCTGAACACTTTGCTCAGACGCGCGTTCTACCGCCTCGGCCTGTGGACGGCTTCTTCACCCTTCTTGACATTTGCATTAGTGTTCACTGTCGTTGGGTTGCTCAACCTCGGCTGGAAGAAGTTTGAGGTGGAGACCGACCCAGTCAGATTGTGGGTTTCCCCGGACTCCGAGAGCAAACTCCAGAAGGAATTTTTCGACCAGCACTTCGGCCCCTTCTATCGCGTGCAACAGATCTTCGTCACGAATGCTCCCAACCTCCTAGTGGAAGCCTACCAGAACGCATCCCTGACGCCTAATAATCGTGCCGTCCTCTCTTATGAACACCTCGACTACTGGTTGAACGTAGAGAGCGACATCCGTGCTCTCCGTTCATATCCACATGGTTACCGTCTCACAGACGTATGTTTCAAGCCCGCGGGACCACGCGGCGCCTGTGTCGTGCAATCCATTGGTGCATGGTTCGGCAACGACTTCAGAGATTATGACCACTCCACGTGGAAAAGTCGCGCATTGCACTGCGCCAACTCTCCCGTCGATTGTCTGCCCGACTTCCAGCAGCCCCTGGGCGCCCAGTATGTACTTGGTGGTGTGCCAGAAAGCATCACAGCCACGAAGTTATACCTGGAGGCCGAGGCGCTTGTAATCACATACGTGGTGTCAGACTCTCTGGATGCCGCCGAGCAAGCCAAGGCCATGGAATGGGAGGCAGCTCTCAAAGATTATTTGCTTGATCTCAGTGAAAGAATACCCACAGAGGCGGGCATGCGTATTGCGTTCTCCACTGGTATCTCCCTCGAGGAGGAAATCAGCAAAAGCACCAATACAGATGTCAGGATCGTCGTGCTCTCGTATCTTGCTATGTTCTTCTATGTCTCCTTGGCACTTAGCAATGGGACTGCGGGACGAGAGGAAGAGGGCATCGTGGCTTCACTATCACAATGGGTTCAGAACCTCCCCTTGTTGTTCAGAATATCGACTGTGGCATCATCTTCGATATCTGTGGACTCGCGGACAATGCCACGCATCTTCCCCCGTCTGCCTCGCAACCTGTTCGTGAACTCCAAGTTCATGCTGGGCCTATTCGGCATTGGGCTTGTCGTCTTGTCGGTGTCTTCTTCGGTTGGCTTCTTCTCCTTGGTCGGGGTGAAGACGACTTTGATCATCGCTGAAGTCATCCCATTTCTCGTCCTAGCCGTCGGTGTTGACAATGTGTTCATCTTGGTACACGAGCTAGATCGCCAGAATTTGTTTCACGGATCCACCGCCTCAGCAGCATTGCAAGGCGGTAATCTGTCGGTGCCGCGTTCACCTACCCAATCCCATCGCTCCCCGTTTGAGTCCACCCGGGACGGCTCCCTTGATGCCGGATCTTTGCCGCTGTTTCTCTCTGCAGAGGAGCGTGTAGCGCTAACTCTGGCGAAGATGGGTCCGTCCATTTTGCTTAGTACCGTTACGGAAACTGTTGCATTCGCGTTGGGTGCTTTAGTGCCAATGCCGGCCGTCCGGAACTTTGCACTGTATGCCGCTGGTAGTGTTCTTCTAAACGCCTTTTTACAAGTCACAGTCTTTGTCAGTGCGCTCGCGATTGACGTGAAGCGTGTTGAGGTGAATACTAGCAACACTTGCGTTGGTCTGTTGGTCTGACAAGTGCTCTAGGCTAGCCGTGTCGATTGCTTCCCTTGCATTCGCATGCCATCTCGCATCGCGCTTCTCGACGCTCCATTGGGAGGCAGTAGTTTGGGTGCAATCGCCCGTTTCATTCGTCGGCACTATGCACCTTTCCTCCTGCAACCAGTGGTCAAAGGAGTGGTACTCCTTTCGTTTTCGGGGCTCTTCGTGTTATCTGTGGTATCTCTACAACGCATAGAGCTCGGCCTTGGTGAGTTAAATGTGATTTATATGCTTCTCGCCCTACTGACAACTTCGGACAAGACCAAAGGCTTGCTTTGCCCTCGGACTCATACCTGAACGCGTACTTTGACAATTTGGATGTCTATCTCGACGTTGGTCCACCAGTGTACTTCGTTTCGCAGGACATCGATGTCACCCAACGAGTAGGTCAACGAGAGCTCTGCGGCCGCTTTACTACCTGCAACGACTTCTCGATTGCGAATATTTTAGAGGCTGAACGCAAGAGGCCCGAATCTTCCTTCATCTCACAGCCAGCTGCTTCTTGGATCGACGATTTCTTCAAGTGGCTTGACCCCGCCATGGAGACCTGCTGCCGAGTCCGCAAGGCAGACCCTTCGAAGTTCTGCACCCCCAGGGACTCCGAGCGACTATGTCAGCCATGTTTATATGGACAGGACCCTGCGTGGAACATCACTATGGTTGGGCTTCCTGAGGGCGGAGAGTTCATGCGCTATCTTGAACAATGGCTCATTTCCCCCACGAATGAGGAGTGCCCCCTCGCTGGGAAAGCATCGTTTGGAACATCTCTTGCAATTGACATAACAGGCACGAGTGTCGTTGCGTCTCATTTTCGCACATCGCACATCCCACTCAGATCGCAGGCTGACTTCATCAATTCGTTTGAAGCGGCACACCGTGTTGCGGACGAGATCTCGGATGCTACTGGGTCAAAGGTCTTCCCGTATTCTCTTCACTATGTTTTCTTCGACCAATACGCACACATCATTGCTATCACACAAGAAGTCCTCGGACTGGGTCTAGCGGCCATATTGGTGGTCACCTCGCTGCTCCTTGGTTCGTGGAGGGCCGGGACCATTGTTACGGGCGTCGTTGCACTAACTGTCGTGAACGTAATGGGGGTCATGGCGGTGTGGGGAATCAACCTCAACGCAATTAGCTTGGTGAACCTCGTCATTTCGCTCGGTATCGCCGTGGAGTTTTGTGCACATGTCGCTAGGGCATTCATGAGTGCGGGATCCGGCTTGCCTGCGGATCACCCAGCGAGTCAGAAAGAGAGAGATGAGCGGATGTGGATTGCTTTGGTCGATGTAGGCCCTTCGGTGAGGTCCCATGTCGGGTGTGCTTGGTGGGGAACTAACCACTGAGTTCCTGCAGGTTATCTCTGGCATTACTTTGACGAAGCTCATCGGAATGTCGGTTCTTGCCTTGACCCGTTCAAGGCTCTTGGAGGTGAGTCTCACCTCGCATTTCTTAGGTTTCTTCTCGAAAATTAAAACGCCGTCAGATTTATTACTTTCGAATGTGGGTTACTCTGATTGTATCTGGAGCGCTGCATGGTTTGGTGCTGCTCCCAGTGGTACTGAGCCTTGCAGGTGGCCCCGGCTTCGCTCAGCAAGAGGCAGATGAGGAATGGATGAAGAATGCTATCAGAAACGATTTCGAATATGCGTGAGCAGCCAGCCGCTTCATCTTCCTGCCCACACTCACGTCTTTTTCTTCTTGATCCTAGTCCCTTCCTCGCTGATGATTCGTCAAACATGAGTGATTGAATTTCTGACGGACAGTTTCCTATCACTGTACTATATATACGAGCATTCCAACAACACCAAGTACGAGAGCGATTTTGCTTAATACCAAGATACTACGCTGGAGACCTGGACCTGCTATCTCTGATATCATCCCTACTGTAGCTCCTTCTGCCCCGACTGAGAGACCTAGACCGAGTTCCGCTCCGGCTGTACCTCGAGTACGACGAATAGGATGCCGAGCGTGAACGAGAACGAGAACGGGATGGCGTTCGTGAACGCGAGCGGCTGGACCGCACAGAGTAGCTCCTGGAGCGACTGCGTCGGCTCCTTCCATGCCCAGTTCCGCCACGTTCGTAGCTTGGAGATCTCCGTCTTGGTGGAAGGCGGTCTCCGCGCCTGATGGGCGAGCGCGAACGAGAGCGAGAAGGGCGGTAGGTATCCCTCGGAGGCTGCCCACGACGGTTATAACCCCTTGCCCCTCGGTACGTTTGTGTGTAGCGCGGGGGTTCATATCCTCGTCTGCGCGGCGCTGGGGAACGCGAGCGGGAGCGAGAATATGACCGACGGTCTCGCCCGTTGCGTACGGGGCGTAGGTGTGAGCGGGAGGGAGCGCGGATAGGAAGATCAGAAAGTTCAGCTTTCAAGACAAGACCATCCAGCTGACCGCCGTTCATGTGGGATACGGCCTTTTGTGCTGAGACTGGATTTGCATACTCTAGTGCGGCTTTCCCCCGATTTTGACCAGCTGAACAAAAGTTCGTGAGAGGAGCAACGACATAATTGATATAGGAACCCCACATTTTGTATAGAGAGGCAGATCAATCTTGATGATTTCTCCGTAAAACCCAAATATTGTTTGCAGGTGGGCTTGGGCGACATTGCGAGAAAGGCCATTCAGGACGACAACCTTAACATCCTTCTTGTCTTCGCTGAATCCGTTCTCCATGTCCACGTCTGCATCGTGGAGAGGCTTTGGCGAAGTTGAGCGACCTCTGTCCGACATTGCTGAACACGTCCAAACTCGCTAAGACGATGTCAAGCCTAACTTGCTGTCAGCACTTATTCTTTGTCGCTCGTGTCACAACTATTGTCACATGTCACACTGCACATTCGAGTAATCAATATTGCGTGAAGCCGATACTGGTAACTATCGTTCAAGGTACACAGAGATATGAACAATGGTGTGCTACTGCACTCTAGTTTTCTTTTTCGGCCGCTTTGGAACAGGGTGATTATCATCCCTGGACTCGTGAGTTCGCCTGACATGACGTTTCACGAGGTCCTGCCTAACAAAAGTTTGACCACAAATGTCGCAGCTGTAAGGCCGGTAGCCGGTGTGACTGGCTTCATGGCGTTTGCACTCGTTCTTGCGCAAGAATCGCAGCGGACTGTGAACCATATTTCAGCACATGTTATGAAGAATAAAATCGAGTTCAACAAACCACACAGAACAAGCGAACGGCCTTTGCCCGATGTGAGCCCCAACATGGACCAAGATGTGGTCCCTGCGCTTGTTCCGCTGATCGCAACCGATAACGTAGCACCGAAAATCGCTGAGAAGCTCCCCGCGCTCCGAAAGCTTTCCTGCAAAGTGAGAAAGCCACGCTCTGTCGATATCACATCCAGGGTTTCTTGTTCTGAAACGCTCGGCTCTGAAGGTGAGTTCGCTCAGTTCGATGCCAAGATGTGCGTTCAGTATGGGGGATGAATGCGCCAGGTCTGACGCGCACGCAGGCGGGTTCTGACTCTCCAGATTGTACGGAACAGCAAAAGTGTAGTGGTCGCCATGAAGGAACTGGGGTCCTTCGGACTTAACTAGCGGAGGGGATGAGGATAGCTGAAACTCCGTCCTTGTCGGCTTTGACCTTTTCCCTTTCGGTGGCGTAAGTAGTTTTGGCGACGACCATGGCAGTAACGAAAATTCGGGAACAGGTGGTATCAAAATAGACATGATATCCTGGATAATCCCCGACGACGGAGATTCCTCAATCTTCAAGTGGTTTGTGGAAGCGTTATCGGCAAGGGCCTGGGTCGGAGCTTCTTCGGATGTCAATGAGACATACTCTTCAAGGGGATTTTCGGAATGGTGTAGGGATGTAGCGCTGATAGTATCCAATGGATTGACGCTGGCGTCGAGTGGGTCCATTGACAGGGATATATCGTACATATTAACGTCCGGAATTAAACCAATAGTATTCATGGCAAGGGGGCCCATATCGTCCTCGAGGCTGATCTCCATATAATCAAAACTTGTGCCAACACCAAGGGAGTGGATGGAGTCCACGGAGGAAGAATAATCCATGTATCGAGCGCTGGGCACAGAATAAAGGTCGGGCAGAGGAGTCTTGACATCTATCGCGTTGGCCAGTGAGGAAATCAAGTCTACTTCTCCATCAACCTGGATCGGGGTCGCGGACTCGTCTGGAGCGAATGTTTGATCACCTATTCGAAGCTTGACATCCAAAGAGGTTGCGGCGGTGTCCTTGCCATAACTGATACCCAGTCCAGCGAGAGTGAGAGGATACGAGGAACCATCAACCCAAGCATTTGACTGGAAATCGTCGAAGGAGTCGCCACCGCAGACACGAGGCACATAAGGAGCAGACAAAAATGGTATAAGGAGGGTGGGGGTAGATGTACGAGGCTTTCGCAGCGCCAGCGTTGCGTGGATAGTTTGAGTGTGGGCAGGGGACGTGTTTGGTACATAGCTACAAGTAGGATCGCGGTGGTGCAACATTCCGGGTAATATTAAAGGTGGATAGTGTAAGATGTGTGTTCGTGAGCGTCGGGAGCGTCGTGAAGACCAAGGCGCTGAGCCACCTGGTAGGGATCCTAGTCTGTTCCTCGAGAGAAACACGAACTTAGACTCGCTCTCGCAACGAATGTTAGTTTGTGCTTGTTGTGTAACAAAGCCATTCCAGCTACAAACTTCGATACTTATTACTGGCACTCGCTACCAAGTAGCATGTTTTCAATCTCTCACAGAGCCTTCCAAAGACAATGCGCACACAACAAATTCTTCTCGACCGCAAAAGCGCCAGAGCAGACGTCAAGATTGTTGAAACATATATTGACTCTATCTGGAGTCTCGACCGTTGTTGCCGCCTACTTTCTTCTGCCCAATGAATCCCGTCATGCACCAACTCACGCCTTGGCGCCTTTGGGCCCCTCCCATTTTACACCTGCCATCCTCGTAGAATCAATCAAAACATCCTCCGATACAAAGCTACTTACTTTGTCCGTGCCCCCGAACTTGTTACCGCGTAACAATCCAGACGCGCTTGCACCCATCTGGTCCATCTTTGTCAAGGACGACGTTATCCAAGTAGAGCGTCCCTATACTCCACTTGAAGGGGTGGACGAAAACGGATGCATGAAGTTCTGGATCAAGAAGTACGACCACGGGGAGGTGGGCCGGTGGTTACACTCGAAGCGAGTTGGCGACGCTATCGAAATCCGCGGACCTGTCAAGACCTGGCTGAATTCAAGTCAACACAGTGACTGGGACGAACTGGTTTTGGTCAGTTAACTATATCTTTCCATCATTCGTCGCTGTGACTGTAGCACTGCGCTTCACAGATATCGGGCGGCACCGGGATTACCCCATTCTACCAGCTGTTGCACAGCATCTTCAAGACACACGATACCCCCTTTCATGGTCGCCTCACATTGCTCCATGGATCGAGATCGTTAGCGGACCTTCCACCTTCAAGCATGCTGGACTTTTTAATGACCCTTTCCCAGAAACATCCTGACAAATTTCAGTTAAGACTTTTCGTTGATTCGACTGGCAATTCTTCTGTCACCCAATCCCTGAATATCGAATTAGGGCGCATTGGGAAGTCTGCGGTACAGGATGTGCTGCGATTGACCCACAGCACACCTTGGTGGAGAAGGATATTCCAGCCGCCCACTACTACATCTATCGCACCAGAGAGGAAAGTGCTGGTCATGGTCTCTGGCCCAGAACAGTGAGTATCGTAGCTTTGTTCAAATTATCCAGTGCTTATCTCGTCACACAGGATGGTGAGCACCATTGCTGGGCCATATGGTCGCAACTATTCTCAAGGCCAAGTAGGAGGTATTTTAAGAGAGCTGGGGTTGCAACCTCGACAGGTCTGGAAGCTCTAACACTACATGGGCTCGTTGATAGAAGTACAACACCTTCCTAACTCTTGCCTGACATGGATGTCGGTTGAACAACATGCTGCCATTACCCTCACTCCATTCCTCGTTATCACCAAAACAAGAGAGTCGGGAATTGCATTGAAGTGCTGGCAGGCTGGCCATCTCGACAGCTTCTCCACTGGCTTGCGAAACAAATGATAAATGGCTTGTATGGTCATATGACCATCTCTGGTGGGTCTTCGGGGTTGTATCGGGATGTTATTTGACGTAGGTTGAGGAACACACGAGAGCCGGTTATGACATTCATGGCGAGGACCACAGTTAGCGGTATGTCGAACAAAAGAGGCTGCGATGTAGCGTCAGAACGTCCATTAAATGAACGATCCCCGTGCTCACATCGTGCAGCCAAATGGCACCAGCTGTACAAGTCCTAGTAAAGAAATTGGCACACCGAAAGGAAGGTACGATCAATGCCACTTACACAACGAACTGGTTTAAAGCATCCCTCGTAATAAGCATCATTGAACCAGGTGTCCAATCACTCATGACGCTACGCATTTTCGTCAAGTGTCGCAGACCTCCGGAAAAGGTGAGTGCAATTATCAGAGCTCGACTTTTGTTCACGGGTCTCGCAGAATATGGGAACTTGGAGTCATACTTACTTCAGGTTGTTCAATCTCGGGCTCAAGTTCAGTAAACCTCAGTGACCCTAACCTGCCAACTGAGATACACATGATGCTGTAGTTCTGTCGAATGGGTTGGCAGTAGCATCACGGAGCTCGACAGAAAGTCACGCATTGAGGGCCCTGAGATCTGATCGATGTACAACGTATACTTATTAGTAGTATTAGCCTGCATCGGAATAGAAAGTTTGATTCTCAGTCCATGTCCATGGGTTGTAGTAGTTTTGGGACTGGTCAGGAGATAGTATGGAACACGGGTCTTTCCATACAGTCATTGGCATGCTGCACAGCAAATATCGCGTTAATTGTTCGAGTGATATACCCTCGAAGTCACCGAAGAGCAAATTTGGAGCTGACTGACTCCTGCAAGGACCCTGCACATGAGCTACGTGTATGGTAGTCGGCAACCGCGGCAACATACCTCCAGCTCCATTCTTGCGGAGAAGGCGGGCTAATTGGCGTGACTATTATACGAGCTCCTGCCTGGGTCTTGCACTCTCTAACTCCTCAATGGTGAACGAGGGGGAAAGTGTAGAAAATTTACAAGACACCTGGCAGTCAACCCGAAAACTTCCTGAGGGACTTTCGGGGGCCGGTGCAGACCGAGACTCTCGAATAGCCAGTACTAAGCGCGTAGCTAGAACGATGAGGGAGCTTAAGAGGAAAGCAGCTGGAACGTAGAAGTTCTGCTTCTTGAAGTATATCTATATCAGTACATGCATGTAACACCGGGGAGAGGCAAATGGACGCACTGGTACCATGAAAGTGGCCGCAAAAGAAAATGCCACCCTGTGTATGAGATTATTAGCAGCACTCTTCAGTACGTCGATCAGGAGGGAATGCTGACGCGAAGAAGTAAACCACGCTGTAAATAGCTAATATCTTTACGAGAGGAGTTACTTGCCACTCTTTGGTGATTTCATGGCTTGCTAGTACATGGCGTTGGACAGGGCGCAGCACCAACAGCAACAATATAAATTCGAAGACCAGAGTGGGAAGGAAGAGGATCACAAAATTCGTCTCTTCGATGTTCGGCGAGCACGTGTGATCCACGGCATTGGAGGTGGATGTAGCATCATCTGCAAACAAAGCTTTGTTATGCCAACTCAGTCCAAAAAAAACAACTACTTACTCATACGATAGCCCAGTGATATTGATGTACTAACCAACTCAATGAAAAAACACAGAACCATGAATAGAAGTACGTTTCTGGATTGGTTCCACATTGCATAGACTCGCACTTGCATGATCCCTATATCAGACGTTAGCAAAATTTATTCTTTCAGTGAGATTCCCGCACCTTGGATTGCCCACAACGCGACGAAAGTAAGCCAGACCTGACAGTCTAGAAGCCAAGCACCTATCTCGCCATCAATCATATATATGTCATCAAGGTGGAAACCGATGAGCGTACATCTGTACCCGATAAGCGTCTTCGACTGCACACTACTAATAGGAACAGGACTCACGTCTTTATGCCGAAAATGGGACTCATCAGAACAAGTAACTTATCAGATCTTGACCACACACCTCAAGGCTAGACGAAGTGGCGTTGAATACTTTGTTGGTATCAGCACGATCCACTCCTTCGTCTGTAGCTCGCGAAAAAGGGGCCTTACCAACATTCGTAAAGCTACGGAGGTATCATTTAACGTCATGCTAAACCTGAGGGTCGAGAAACGTACATAAGAACAGCCTCCCCCAGATACCGTACCTGGGACGCACCTAATTAATGTCATTGAACGGGACTCGATGCTGCAGGAGCTCACCAAAAAATACAGTATGGAGGTAAAATCAAATTTCGCTTGGAAAGGTTCCTTTGAAGTGAGTGATCTTGAGTAAATAAGCACCGTGCTTTCGGTCCGGTTGGCTTACCGTTTTGTGCATAGATCGGGATTGCCTGTAAGACCACACGAGATTGATCTATCGACGTGGGGAGCTTAGACAAGATATGACGGACCAACAGACCCAACGGACCTCCCTATCCAAATTGATAGCTGACGGTAGAGACGTTGACCAAGCGTTACCCAGATCAACTCGGAGATATCCTTACCATGATCATAAAGGGCGAACATAGTTGCGGCAACTGGTGGTAGAATACTAGTGAATAACAGCATTATACACGGGAATGCTTGCTTACCCTGACAATATCTTAATACTTGCAAAGGCTGTGAAACCAGACTAGAAACATCAGAGCTCATAGCGGGGCGGGGGGGGGGGAGAATAAGATGTAGCAGAGGGTGAATGGACGAGATATGTCAGCCGGATGAAAGGGAGTAACCCATTGAAACATATAAATGAAGCCGTAAAGACGCCTGAAGGCCCAACTAGGACGATCGTCCTGTGTTTTTCCGGAACTACTTGTTTTCATGTCCTTCGTGGAAGATGCTGTGTACTTCCAAGGATCCATATATCAGGAAAACATACCAGCTATGTTACATGGTCCTCCCTAAAGCCCATGCTTACAGACGTGAGTTCCTCTGACACGGGAACACAACCCAAGTAGCACCTATGTGGGTCCTGGCATTTATCAACGACCCCGTATGCTCATATATGCATCTGATGACTGCTCGTGAAACAGTATGAACTGACAAGGTGTCCCAACAGAAGTCAGATCAAAGTACTCCTGATGTTAGCCAATGTAGAATTGCCGAATGCCGGTTCGCTGTGATGAGGAGGCAGAGTTCATATGTCTTGACGTCGAAGGTCCAGTAGGCCCTTCATGATCAGCTGGACCTCGAGCACTGCATCGACGGCCGTTCGAACGGTGTTTACTTGGACTTGACCCGCCGCAGGAGCAGTGGTGTTGACTTGAGCTGCAGTTTTGACTTCGACCTCCCAGAGGGTGCCAGCATGAGCAGGAATTGGGAGTGATGTCTTCAGATCAGCCTGCGATACTGAGTGAACGAGATTTGGTAGAGATTACGAAGTAATACCTGCTCTTGCTGGAACATCTGGATGATGAGTGGACCACGTCGAAATGCATATCCGCGTTTATATATTTGTGAGCGACGCCTGGTTTCTTCATGAGTACATCCTTCCGGCTAGCTTTCAAACTGGTCATACACGTATCCAAGCGCGCTCGCAAAGCTTAGAGCGTCCCCAATTACTTCGCAAACCGCCCACGGGCGAACGGTAGCTTCTGGATGGACCCGCACGGACTCCGGTTTGAGGTATGAAGAAAGTGTCCTGGGCAAACGATTAGCAACAGGACATACGATGGAAACATATGATACGCTCACCATCCGCTCTCCTTGCCATTTCCAAGCTCTTTTTTGGCCCTCAACAAGACTGGTTCTTCCCCTTGAGAGCCAGATTGAGCAAGAGCCTGGGCACCGATATGTTCAAATACGATCTCGCGTGTATGCATAAAAGTCGCAGACTCGGTGTGGAGGGTGAGGCGATTGAGTACAGCCTTAAGGTCGCGAGGAAAGAATTCGCCGAAGAGGGCTACTTCGTATGCATGAGCTTGACTTTGAGTGACTGCCGACATAGCTTCAGTCACGGTATAAACTTCAAGCTACCACTGAAACACGTAACTTTGACCGTGACAACACTCTCCTAAAGGAGTCGGTCAACGTGCAATTTACTGGTTTTACCTATGCTGAGTGCTCCTTTTCCTTAGTACGCAGTTCTCAAGGGAGTCCTGGAGGTTCGCTTTGTCCTATTTACAGTCCTTGTGTTCACCGAATGCTGACGAGGTCGCAAGCATAGCCCGATTATTTGAATCGATTCCAACCTCGGACCACTGGAAAATTGTACCAGAAGCATGGAATCGCCCACACAGCTCGAGTCCACTCAATTTGAACTGGGCAATTGTGCATTATGCACCGCACCTGCCCGGTACAGATGTCCCCGTTGTATGATCCCCACCTGCTCTCTCCCTTGTTCGCGCAAGCACAAGCAGGATACCGGTTGTACTGGCGAGCGCAATAAGGTCCAGTATGTCCCAATGAACACGTATGGTTGGGGTGAGATGATGCGTGACTACTGCTATCTGGAGGAAGTGGGGAGACAAGTGAGCGAGTGGGGAAACGAGATTGTCCGCGGCGGATATACAATGGAGAATAGTGGCAGAGGAAAAGTCGTCTGCGGGAGGGGTGGTTCAAGAAGGGTCTTGAACGGGAGGAGGAAAGCGGCTGCAGGGAGGGCGAAGAGAGACATGTTCAGAGCTCATCTTGAAAAGTTGGATATCGACGTCGAACTTCTGCCAAATGGCATGGAGCGCAGAAAGTTGAATCAATCAACCTTCGATCAAAAGTACTGTCCTTGATCCCCCATCACTGTTCTGGACTAACTTTGTTCTATGTGCAAGGTCAAAATGTTCCCTCCTCACAATCGAATTTATATGTTACCCACCCACGGCGCCTGCACCCGTCTCGTCACCACCAGCATCAGCACATACTATCATCTCACATCAAAATCGATTGTCAACTACACTCCTTGCTGCGCTTCAGCGTCACGTACCCTGGACTCCCTCAAAATCACAAAAGCAAAAGGAAAACGCACTCCTAAGTTGGCTACCCCCCCTTGCCAACCCCCACCCAGATGATCCCGAGGGCTTCATCCCCCCACATTGCTACATACGTGCCCATCGAGACTTTCTGCACACGATATATCCAGGCGCCGCCCCTGTCAACCCTAATGCCATCTACTATCACAAGCTAGACCCAACGCTGAACCTCGCTGAGCTGCTTCGGAGTACCCATTTCGTAGAGTTCCCGACCATTCACGTTTTCGACCCTGACGCATCATCTTTCCTCGGCACTGTCATTGACAAAGCTGGTTCGATAGCTCGGTTTTCAGAGGATGACCAGGATGGGGAAAGAGTCGCGAAGTGCAGGAAGCTCAATAGGGAGGCAGGTCTGCAGGCCATTGCGGGACTTGTAGGCGAATACGGGAGCGAAGATGGCTCTCAGTCAGAAGAGGAGATAGAAAACAAGCAATTCACCGGGTTGGCTACGCTAGGAGAGTATTCGGGCAGTGATGACGAAGAAACGCCAACCGATACCGAAGCTCACCTCATACGAGATAGGTGCGGAAAATTGAACGATGACGGGAGCAGCTCAGACGTCGGATACGATCCAATTGATCCCGCCATGTTTGTGAAACAAGCACAGGTAGCAGATGAAGACGCCGTGGATTGGGGAGACGAGTGGGATCTTGATGGAGAGGAATGACAGACAAGTTGGTGTGTACGATATTCTTTGAATTCCGCCCAGATTTCGGAGTGGAATCGTTCGCACGTCGAACGCGCTGGCTACGACTAGATGTTCTAGATGACGTACTGAATGAGTCGCTCGCCCTACTGGTCAGACATTCGGTGCATCGTACCACGCAGATTCCGGTATGACGACGACAATTGGAACATGTTATACAGTTATTAACCAAATACCACGAAATCAGCGATGCAAATGATGGCAATGCACCCTGACGAGAAAGCTGTACCTCAGATATCATCAGATATCATCCATACCCAAGTCAATCTCCACTTTCTCGCCAGGATTGAAAGCGGGAAGGCCTACAAAGATAAACGTCAACTTTGGCTGTATCGTAGCGAAAGGTAGAGAAAACAGACCCAGGTACGGGCAGCCCGCGCATCTGAAGGCGTCGCCCAAAAAGCAGCTTCCACAGCTACTGGTCGCTTTGGGAGCCGCCTTTGCTGCAGCAACCAGCCGCTCCTTTTCAGTTTCACCAGGCCCGACTTCCACAGCGCCATCGGCGTCTAACAGAACTACATTTCCCGATTTCGCTTCCTCAGCCTCAATCTCTGCGAGCCCACAGGAACAATTCTTGCAAGCCTTCTTCCGCCTCGGTGCACTTGGGGTAAAGGGATCACAGGTTGGCACAGGACGCGCACGGTCAGCGGGTGTCAACAGAGCCTCGGCGTCAATGGGAGGTGTAGAGGGCGACGAAAGCGTCCAAAGTGACTTCTTTGAAGACTTGCGAGCCGGATCGGCTCTCCGTCTGAGGGGGGTGGCTCCGTTAGGAAGGGCCCCTGACATAGCAACGGATGCCAGGTGACCGGGTCTCTGCGCAATCACCCGTGCGTCTTCACCTTCCAAAACGCTTTCTATGATGATAAATCCTGCATGAGTGAGCTCCTGGGGCACATGAAGAAGGCCCGTGGAGAGATTCAGGAGGTGGAGTTTGCCTAGCGGACTAAGGCCATCCAGAAGTTGGCTGAGCAGGGCCTGCAAGTTTGGGAAGAGAGCGGAATACTCGGCGGCGGCGAGAACAACATATATAGATGAATAAGAGGAAGGCGGCAAGGTAGTAGCTAGCAATCATTTGTTCGGTTGGATGATCCATTGATCGGCAGAGGAAGCACGCATACCTCCATCAACTAGTCTATCAAGCATCTGTCTCTCTACAGTCTTACCACCTGCGCTTGCATTCAGGTTTGCAACGAGTGCCTGGTATTTTCCGTCCTGCGCTGTGCTCAGAGATCCGATGGCCAGCAATGGCCCTGTCGGTTCATTGGCTTGAGTGGGGACTGCGGCGCCTGCTGGCTTCGATGTTTCTGGGATGGTTGGTGCCATTAGAATTATTGAAATGAGCTGGGATATTGTGGTGAGAAGCGAGAGAGTGAAAGAGAACGCAGGGCATTGATCACAGGTATGGGACATTGCTCTGATTAGTATATGCCCCATTAGATAAGCATACATCTCGGCCGTAAGTTAACTGCATGCTTTGGCCGTCTTCGATGCTCTCTTGTGCATTTTTCTCTAACCCACCTTGCAACGTTGGAATTACTGGGGTAATATTCTGGTGTATTACTTTCCTAATTCTTGCACTAGCAAACTGCGGTGCAACGATAGTACGTCGGATCTGTCGGGGCTCGTGAAATGATGGCTGCCCGGCACCAAGCGTGGGGTCGCGGGTGGAGGGTATTTAAGATAAATTCTACTATGCTATGAGCACAAGCGGACGCGGATTCTGGCGCAGATGCATGTTCATAACTACGACAACATAGGAGATTATCGTGACCAAGGTTTTCAAAATTACTTGTACACTGACTTTGTTTGTGTTTTGGATCCGAGCGTGGTCGGGTTTGGATTTTGTTTTACAATGTCTTCCACAATTTGGACAGTGTATCTCCCTGTATGTTAGCAAAAGCGGACAAACAACTCCTTTATCTTGTTCGCTCTTTAACTCGTCGTCGTCGTCGTTCTCCACGGTGGAACCGACTTCTATCAACATCGTCCGTTGATGTGATGGAACGAGACTGGCCCGTGCGCGGGCTGCTTTCTCACGCATGACATAAGCCACAGCAGTTCCTTACAACCTTCTTTCCCAACACCTTCCAACATTCCAGTCGACAAGCACGCCGCAACCGCCGAGCTCTTTTTTCCTGATTATCTGCAGTGGAAACACCAAGTTGGAATATGTCACAACAACAGCAGACGGTAATGCCGTCGAATATGCTACCACCAGGCGAGGCAGAGCTTGCCCAGGCAAACTCGTATTATCCACAAGAACCAGCAGATCTCACCGGTGGATTACCCATTAACCTTGATTCCCTCCGTGATGGACCGCCAGGCAGCAAGCCTTTCTATCCCTACTCAACTCTCATTCGGTACGTCTGTTTGGTTCTCAATTCAAGTGTATCCTTTCTCTTCGCGGTTGTCTGGCCATAATACTAACCGTCATGGCGATGTCCAGATATGCAATCAAAGGTTCACCCAACCAGAAGTTACTTTTAGAAGATATTTACTATGCTATCGAGTCTCGGGTTCGTAGACATTTCTCGGTACACTAGAAGATTATCGTCAGCGCTGATGCCACGTCATCCAGTTCCCGTATTTCAGAGCTGCACCATCCGGTTGGAAAGTGAGTAAGGAATCCGGATTCCGTTGTTTTCGAACGATATGCATGTACCACCGCGTTCTTTGTACACCGCGAGACGCGACCGCGATGTTGATGTTTGATTGTGTTCATATTTGTTTTGCTCGTCCTCCCTGCAAAACACAACACAACTAACCTCTGCATTCTTGTACTCGCTTAGAACTCTGTCCGTCACAACCTTTCTCTCAACCCATGCTTTGAGAAAGTCCCGCGCCCGCTCACCGACCGGGGAAAGGGTTCGTATTGGACGGTGAACGACAATGTTGATCCGCGCACGGGCGTTCACCGTGTAAGAAAGAAGAAACCCAAGGGCTCGAAAGGACGTCAGTCAGAGGAAGAGCAAGACGTTGATTATCGTGCGGGAGAACCATTCAATGACCCACACGCACAATTTGTAGCGGCACCCCCGCCACAGATGCATCCGGATGAAGCGGGTCCAAGCAGACAGGGTCCTTACCCACCTCCCTATCCGCCTGCGTAAGATCCCTTTCTTTCTCCATGGGCGTGGTATTGATTCTTGTTGACCAGCTTCGATCCCAACTTTGCCATGCTTCCGCCACCTCCACCTGGGCTGCGTTTCCCCCCGCACCCCGCTATGCCAATAGACAATCTGGAGACAGACGAGAATGGCAACCTGTCTTGGCGTCTTACTCTAATGAAGGAGTTGAGCAACCTTCAGCAGTTGGCGGTGGAGCAGGAAAAGGCGGGTGTTGATGAGGAGTGGTTCCGCATGATGCTGTTGCGCATCCGAGGTGCTCTTATGGCTCCCGCGTACCACGATGGAATGCACCCGCCCCCGCCTGGAATGCCGCCTCACCCTCCGTCGAATCCGGATATGCAACAATGATTTCGAGTGTAGAGCATTGAGGTGATCATCATGGATTTGTCTCCTTTATTTCTCGGATTTGGATTTTCTTCGTCCTCGAGCACTAGGATGATCAATCCATTCAAGTTTCCGTATACTTTTAGTCGCTGTCTGTATACTACGAGACAAGTGTCGTATTTCTTTGATAACTTGGATGCTACAATTTGATACCATGCGACTAGTCTATCGTTAGTGGTAGTTCGACCAGTGTGCCGCCGCCTCTTGTGCCACCAGCACCTACTAGACGCTCGAGTGTTCTGTTCCAACCCGACCTCAGGCTTACATTCGGCTCCCAGTTGTATAAGAATTCAAGTCCAAATATCCAGTGGCAACAGTCTTAGCCCTGCTCAAAAGCAGAGTCATGGTTGGCCAAAGAAGTGACAAAGTACAGTGAGCTCCAGAATCTGGAATCCCGGAACACAGCCACGGAAATCCACAAACCCGGAACCCATTCGGATTGTTATCCCATTACCCCAGACAAGTCCACTGTAAAAGCTTCGAGGCCCTGACTGGGCATTTGACGAAAATCATCAAGAGGTGCCTCAGCTATGCGCCAAACAAACCTACTGTAGATATTACCAACTAAACAGGTGTGGCTACAGGTTCCTGCTATGTATGTTTGTTTACATTCAGTAGTCCCGAATTTCCTGAGGTCAGCCGGAGGTCAGATGGGGCTCCAACAGACCATTGCCTGCCATGCACATGAGCACTGTAAGCAACTGTTTGCCTGATGCTCCCATGTGAAGGTCCTACACATGCCAGCTGGTGGACATCAGATATGACTTGCCATCATGTCATGACTAGCCATAACCCATTGTGACTTTGTCACAACAGGGTTAAAGCTAGCTGCTCCTGCAGGGGGGGGGGAGGCAAAGCCCCCCTTTTTGATAATATAGTTTATAATCTATTGGCAAGCTGGGTCTACAGAAGACTTCCAATTCAGAGAGGTAGAGGATGAGTTTGTAAGCTGACTACTGGCTTTAGCCTTGTTCCTTGGCAAAATCCAGGTCAGCTCACAAACTCATCCTTTACCTCTCTGAATTGTCAGCCTCTTGCTCCTATTTTCATTGTGTTTGTTTTCATTCTCTTCATGCCCTCTGTGTTTACTTGTCCCTGTAGTATATAAACCCCTCTTGTATTTTGTATTCCTCAGTTCGAATATCGACCCTGATCACTCCTCTGCTCTGTCCATGTCCCTCTCTTGACACTTGAAGCTAGCCTTCTTGTCGTCACTCTGACCCTCTGACCTCTGACCTCTGCTTCCTCCAACAAACTCTGGACAGAATGGAGGAACTCTGCATCTTAACAGTATATTCGAACTCACACTTGTTCGAGTTTGCTAACTCCTATTCTTCATGACTAGAGTCAGAACTTGCACTCACGCTCTTTGACAAAACCCCTCTGTCATTCCTATGCTACTGCAACTCAGCTCCTTCATGAGTAATCACAGAGGATCTGACGCGGTTGGCCAACTCCACACCTTCTCCTCCTGTCGCATCAACATGTCCGCCTCCACATCTCTCCAACGAGATGGATCATCAAATAGGTCACCGAGACCCATGTCATTGTCCTGATTGCCATCAGTTCATTGTAACGAGTGGAGGAAGATGGAAGACAATGAACGTACCTGCAAAGGTTCCAGATTGGGACTAAATAACCCTCCTTGTCCCAATTGTACTGTCATTTGGGGGGGGGGGGGGTAACTGACTGGTGAGGGTGATTGGGGACATGCTGCATGAACTGACAACTTGAATGTCATTAAGTTAGTGGATATCTGTGGGTGAAATACCTGGGAAGGGCTGCAATCAAGAGTTTGAGCGGAAGGCCCCACTTGACATACAGCACCAAGTGAGGAAGAGGTGACTTGGAAGGGAGATGCCAGCTGTGGTCCTGAACTGACTGAGGTGCCTGCAAGGGCTGCTGCAATGGCTGCATCTGCTGTTACATCTTCTTCACGATATCTGGTGTGGCTGTGCCAAGTTCCTTGGGAGAGGAGATGGACTATGTTAAGATACTGATTCCTCCGGACTATCCGGAGTTGTCGGAGGCGGAGCGGACGTTGGCTTCAACTTATGTGTTGCGCCCTTGTCCGAGTTCAGTCCGGTATTTACTT
>KN825275.1:0-24151 GCA_000827395.1 Paxillus rubicundulus Ve08.2h10 | reverse complement strand
GAGGAGCTGGCTGACGTTCCGGTGAAGGAGTAGTTCGGTTACTGTCGCTACTGAGAGTTCCTGAGTGGAATGGCAGTTCAGTAAAGGCGATGACATTGTTCAGTTGATTGAAGAGATGATTGATCACGGGTGGAGTTAAATCAGAAGGTTGAAGGAGGGAAAAATCTGGGTCTGTGTAGTCTGGCGGAGGAACAGTGATTGAGCCTATATATTCAGGCAGAGGTCAGTCAGGAATGACCATATCACATAGTCATTCTCCGTAAGATGGAGCTGCGGAACGAAATCTGCTTCTAGCAGTCTGATGATGAGTATGTTCGTCTTCAAATGTCGTACGCCTGTTATGTCTTTCAACAATGGGATTCTGGATGATGGGTCCAGTCCGATTTTGTATGTAATCAAAATTTGTAGAAGAAGAAGAAAGTATGGTAGATGCAGGAATGGAAGGTTGAACAGAATATGTCAAATTGATACTGTGGAAGTGACCGTTAGCATGACCATGGATTTCGATTGTCTCGGTTGAAATTGAATTCGTGAGACGGCATATTGACAGAACAAATGAAGTAGCGCCCCATATGACCAGCATGCCAGAGCCTGCTGGATGACCCTGAAGGATTGTGATGGCAACGAGAAGTGTCGCTATGCACCATATATGCCCGATAGTCCAGTACGGGAGGTTGAAGCTGGGAAAAGGCAGAGACATTGCGAACAACAATAAATGCACAGTCTACCAGGGCTCATAACCTATAGGGAATACCCTATACAGCATGGCAGTTGGTGAGAGAGCCTCACCTTACTAATCTCTGTAAAGGACTGAGAAGGGTGGTTGAGGTGAAGAAGTTCTTGATGAGAATAGAGGATTGAAGTCCTGTATTGAACAACTTGTACAGCCTATAGTACTAGGCATATGGCCCTGGTATTTATATGTAAGTGCAGTGTGCACGGACCAGGTAATCTACGAGTTTAGTCCAGTAAACTGTAGTGAAAGATAATCATATAAGGTATCTGTAGAATCTCATAGAATACTGTAGAATGTCTATGAGTGAGCCATGAGTAATCTCGATAGCATATGTGTATCACATGTTAATATATATCGGTAACGAGTATAACCGTACAGTAATGTGATTATCTCGACAGACTGAGGGTTACGAGCCTGGGGGCACAACACGGTCAGGTAGAAACGTGGTGAATTATCTAAGCAATAATCCATATATGGAGTTAGTTAAGTCAGTAGGTAGGGGGTCGTGAGCGATGAGCGTGAGCAACGCCAACTTTGACAGTCCCTATTGTTGCCGCTGACGAACACGTTGCCGTCACTCGCTTGCACAACCGACAGCAATCCGGGGTTTCCCGGGAACCCTCCTACTGGTACTACGGTAAATTTTCTCGGATAGAGCTACATAATTAGGTATGTGGCCTAGAGCCGTCCCTATAACTTGAATACTAACCGTAGCCTCATGATTTGAAACGGGTTTCGTAAAAAGGGGTCTGCTGGCCAAGACCATTTAGTTAGTGAATATCAAATGAACAACTCAGCGCCAGAAAAGCATTGGCATAGTCGTGTTAACCATGACAGAGACGATACCAGAGCAAAATCACCCCCAGCAAGCACAGGCCGAACTTGCAGACCAACAGCACACGCGACGCCGGCCGCCGTTGCCCCGGACCATCACTTCGTCTCCATCCTTCGTCTACCCGGTCCGCTCACTCTTGAACGGTATCCGGCCTGCTGGTAGCGGGTGAGCAGCTATTAAGTGACAATCATATCATGGCTCTACTAACAAAAATCTCGCCGCAGGGAAGCATTGAAGCCCTGGGAGTCCGACACGGACCCAAGTTCCATAGGTACTGGCGACTTGGCAGGAGGCGCCCACTACCCTACTTCGCCCCATTTACCACGGTCTCCATCA
Organism: Paxillus rubicundulus Ve08.2h10; assembly: GCA_000827395.1. Classification (NCBI taxonomy): domain Eukaryota; kingdom Fungi; phylum Basidiomycota; class Agaricomycetes; order Boletales; family Paxillaceae; genus Paxillus; species Paxillus rubicundulus. Next base: position 22,244 of record KN825275.1, on the reverse strand, counting down.
CGTCTAACGCGGGGTTTCCTACTTCCAGCATCATTTGTTCCTTCAAGACCGGTCACCACTGTACTTCCTGCAGGTCGTCGCGGTGACCAGCCTTCCTCCTCCCGCCCCATTGGCGCCTTCCCAAGGGCTTTAGTCCATGATCAGCATTTACCCTCTCCCACGTGTCATGTTCCAGAACCATCAGGACAATCCTTCCCACCTCAAGAACCAAGTCCAGATTATACTTGCGAGCTCTCAAGTATCAAGCATCCTAGTCAAGTCTCTGAGGTTGCTGCGGCAGCCTTCTCAGACACTACATATCTCATACCGCCACCCGCGGACTATGAAGACGTCAAGAGCGCAACACAACCACAGCTTAACTTGTCCGAACTGGGTTATGTACACTTGCCTCCATTGCCAACACCCCCCGAACAAGTCAGCGAACGGGGGGCCTCAGCCAGCTCTTCGGCTGCAAAGGCGCAAGTACTTGATGTTCAGAAGCCAGGATATCGGGATGGTGCCGAACCGTGTCAACAGCTACCATTGCCTAACTCTTCCGACATGGTCTGTGTCTCAGACCAAGAGCAGCGCACAACTGCAAGGTATACGCATGTAGAAGGCGAAATGGATCATCACGTCGTCACTGGACGAAAGGGTGTATTGACGAGATGCGAAGACGAGGTATTTGGATGACTCTAGACTACGAGCATACGCTGAACACCTTGAAAGCCAATTCGGACACCTGGAGCTGTACAAGGATTTGGTGTCCTCATCGCAGTAGAAGAGGACGAGGAGGCCGGGTTGTTGGTCGTCCGCCAGGTATCAGAGGTACGTGCCCGAATTTCCAGGAAACGAAGCCTTTACATGTTTGTTGCAGAATTCTCGTGCGATCCTGGGTCTGTCTCCCGCGCATCTCTTTTCGCTGCAGTGCTTCACAGACACATTACCCGAAGCGCAAGCTGACATCCTCTGGGACAATATTCAATTTATGAACGAACCGCAAGTCACGACGGAAGGCCAAGAAAACAACCCACATGTCTTTCTTCTGACTGGATGGGGCGAACCAGGAAGTGCAATTTCTGGCGCCCCCGAGGATCGACGTTCGTGGACTTGCTGGTGCGCAGTACACCGTCCAGTAGAATCACATTCGGGCACTGCCGATGGCGGGATGATCATCCTCGAGTTTGAGCTCGAAAGAGACACCATCAATCCGCTAAACTCAAATTATCCACCAACGCTGATAGGGTCTGTGTCACCGGACAGCCTGCCCGGGAGCGATTCCACCGGTAGCTCCAGCGACACTGGCGTTTTGAAGGATATGGAACATGGCCCTAGCCGTACCGCAAACACAAAGGTCAGTCTGGTCGATCGATCTCTGTCGGCTTTTGCACCCGAGGACGAAGAAGAGGAATGGCGGCCTACCACAGAGGACATTATCGACAGCACAACCAATTATGCGAAACCCATATCTGCACTAGAACGACTACGACGCTTGTCCACTGTTACGTCCAAGCCCGCCACAGACGCGAGTCGCGTATCTCGCCCGCGGCGAAGGAAGGGGGGCGATCCGGGCCCAGCTGGTGTAGGTATGATGGACGTCTTTTCGGTTATAGGGCAAATCAACGAGCAGCTTGGTGCTACTACGGACCTGGAGACGTGTTTGAAGGTTACTGTCGGTATCCTTAAGGATCTTACACAGTTTCATCGCGTCATGATTTATCAATTTGACGAGGTATGGAATGGAGAAGTAGTAGCAGAGTTGGTGGATTGGCACCAATCTCAAGACTTGTACAAGGGCCTTCATTTTCCAGCCGCAGACATTCCTGCTCAAGTACGTCTTGTTTTGCGCTGGTTAACGCTGCATTACTGAATGCCTTGTAGGCTCGAGAGTTGTACGCAATCAGTGCGTGTCGTATATTTTACTCATCGCAATGGCTGACGATTCCCGGAAGATACGGTCCGCATGTTGTACGACCGTACCCAGACATCTGCTCGTATTGTTGTTCGGAATGAGTCCGACCTCGATGTGCCTTTGGTCCGTTGGCTAATTCTTAGATTGACCATTGTGCTGACTTGAGCAGAACATGACGCATTCGTACCTCCGCGCAATGAGTCCTATCCATCTCAAATGTGTGTTCTTTTCATCGTCATGCGGAGATGCTCCTTTAACCTGTTCATAGACCTGGAAAACATGGGTGTGCGAGCTTCGTTGTCCGTGGTAAGCATGATTTGAAATCATTGCAGTGTCAAACGCTGACACGAGCAGTCTATCATGGTATTTGGGTCACTGTGGGGTCTAGTGTCATGTCACTCCTACGGCGATCACGGAATGCGAGTCTCGTTTCCGGTACGGCAAATGTTGCGTCTGCTCAGCCACACGATATCTCGCAACATCGAGCGTCTCAGCTACGCGCGACGTCTCCAAATACGTAAACTGGTATGCTCGTTTCGAAGTTATGCAGCTTGTGAACGCTTCCTTGTGTTATCATGCCATGTAGATCAATCCGGTACCAAGTGAACACTGTTCCAGTGGTTATGTCGTTTCCAATGCCGACGACCTTCTTGGCCTCTTCGACGCCGACTATGGAGTCCTCGTCATCGGAGCGGGAGCCAAGATTCTTGGGCCTAACTGTCATGGACAGGAGATCCTAGTTGTTGCGGAATACCTTCGCTTGAAACAGTTCGAGTCAGTATCCAGCCCTGTCCTCGTGCCCCACCCCACTTACCGAGGGTGCTAGCACAATCCAAGTCTCACAAGCAGTGATCAGCGACTATCCTGATCTTAAATTATCTACAGGTCTCGCAGTGATTGCTGGTCTGCTTCACGTCCCCCTATCCGGTCGCGGCAAAGATTTCATAGCGCTACTCCGCAAGGGTCAACCCCGCAGCGTTCGATGGGCAGGCCGACTAAATAAAGGCAAGATGGGAAACCTGGAGCCTCGAAAATCTTTCAAGACATGGTCTGAGATCGTCGCGGGTCGCTCTCGCGCTTGGACAGAGGAAGAGGTTGAGACTGCTGGTGTTTTATCTCTCGTTTATGGCAAGGTGCGTGTTTGCGTTGTGGTGCTCGCGTCGTCCTCGCCGTTGTTCTAACCCACCTGCCATAGTTCATCGAAGTTTGGAGACAAAAGGAATCTGCGATACAGACGACGAATCTCACAAATATCCTGCTATCCAACGCCAGTCATGAAAGTCTGTACCGTTCTTGAACTGCTCGTCTGATTACTAAATTCATTGAAGTTCGAACACCTCTTAATCATATCATCAAGTAAGGGCCCTCGATTGTTGATTAATAGTAGTCCTGACATGCCCGCGTATTAATAGCTACCTGGAAATGGCCATGAATGGGCCTTTGGATGCTGAAACCCGGGAGAACCTCTCAAGGTCACACATCGCTTCAAAGGCGTGTCTGCTTTCTCTCTTCATGCCTCTTTTCATAATCCAAGCGTTGGAACAGAATCTTCTATTCTCCATCAACGACTTGCTGGTGCTTCTATCGTCCCTTTGGTCCTGAATTTCTGTTTTAATAACCCTCCAGGACCTCACCCGCGTGGAAAGTAACAATGTTTCCGTCGTTGAGCCTTTTGACCTTCAATCTGCCATCAAAGAATGCGTTCGAATCTATCGTAATGAAGCAAAGCGCAGAGGTATCGAATTCATCCTCGACGTCAAAGATAGTCCACAAGGTGTCGTAGGGGACATTACCAGGGTTAAGACTGTCGTTGCCAATCTCACCGCAAATGCATGTACGTCATATATATGATTGCCCTTTCTTTCTGCTCTTATCACACTTGTACAGTAAAATATACAACAAAGGGCTCAGTGTCAGTGGAGTGCCACATTCAGAATGAACCCAACGGTCTCTGTGAGCTGTCCCAGACGGCTGTCGAGATCGTCGTGTCAGACACTGGATGCGGCATCCCTAACGACAAACTCGAGAGCATATTCCGTGAATTTGAGCAAGTTGAATCTTCGGGAGGCAACAGCGTTGCTATTCCAGGTGTCGGTATGCTCATTATTTCGCCATGCTGACAACTATACTAACTTTTTCACCTAATCCCCAGGGCTGGGTCTGGCCGTTGTCGTTAGAATCGTGGAACAACTTCAAGGCCAACTCCGTGTCGACTCCCAGATCGGCGGCGGAAGTCGTTTCTCGCTTATCATTCCCCTGGAGGTTTCCCAACCTGTGTTGGAGTCTGGCGGGATAACTTTGTCACCACCACTGCATTCAAGGTCCTCGTCTCTCCAGCTCCGCTCGCGTGCTGTCAGCCCGGGTGGTCTCGACCTTGACAATCTCGTCGAAGCTTTGACTTCCAACCCCATGGGTAATGCTGCAAGGCAGCTCTCGTCACCTGGATCGTCCGCACCGCGTATACTCGCACCTCCGGACGAAAGTTCTCCGTCACGTCTTATGCCCCACGGATCGCCTAAAGTCCCATCCAATGTGCCCTCGGTGACTGTGTCCCTCGATCCTCCAACTCTTCCAACACGTTCGCACAGCCAAACTCGAGGAGTTGTGCAGGTGCCGGATCCCAAGCTGAGAATGCTTATTGTCGAGGTAAGTGACGGTCTTTCTATGAACGTCGCAATGTCCACCAACCCCTCGCAGGATAACGATATCAACCGCAAAATCCTTGCAAAGCGACTGCAAAAGGATGGGCATACCATTCTGTGGAGCATAAATGGGCTGGAAGGACTGGAAAAGATCGAATCGGACAGGGATTTTGATTGTATCCTCATGGATATCATGTGCGTCTGCGCGTGGTTGCTTGACGCTGGCCTTTTGCTAAGACCTTGTACAGGATGCCAATCTTGAACGGTTTCGAGTCCACAGAACGCATCCGTGAGGTGGAGTCCAAGACGCCGCTAGGACCCGCCTCCAACCGACGCCCGTCACTCGAGCTCAATGGTCGAATACCCATCTTCGCCGTCTCTGCTTCGTTACTCGAACGACAGCGTGCAGAACTTGTGGGTCACGGTTTCGATGGCTGGATTTTAAAGCCAATCGACTTTTCTCGACTGCGAGTGCTGCTCAAAGGTATCACTGATCCCGCACAACGAACACCCAATGTCTACAAACCTGGTTGTAACTGGGAGTTGGGGGGATGGTTTCAGTGATCCATTGCTGATATGCAGCTTGAACCTCTCTTGCGGTTAGTAACCGGCACAACATACGTACACCTAGTTATATACACCCATCTGATCATGTACGCTCTTGTCTACCTCATGGAAGCTTCGGGGACTGTCGTTTTTCGCATAGGACTTACCTTTACACGATCTACAGCACCAGCGATATGCGTCACTCACGGTATTTACATCCATCTCACGAAATCCACCTATCCCACAATTATCCGATCTACATAGGCTACAGTACAGATCCGTCCCTCACAAACGCAATGAACCTCATGCACTGATTCCTCTCTCGTTCTTATCCTCGTCCCGCGTAAGGGGCCCCCGTTGCCCTGGATAAGACGATGAGCGAACGACCCAATGCCAACAGACAATGTCCGGGAGAAACAACGCAGAAACAACGCACATAATGCTCACCTCCAACATGGCCACTGAATTCGGGAGACGAGCGATGTGAGCGATGGTCTCAACGACATGGGCTACATCGAACGTCGGCTCGACCACGCGTCGTGCGCACTGATATCAACTTGGGTCACCGTCATAGATATCGAATGATCGGCCCTCGATGGCACTTTGTCGAACCCCGGCGATACCGCGTGCCTGGAGCACACATACGCAGCACTACGGTGCCGCAGACCGTGGGCCGCAAGCGAACCATTGTTGATAATCCCGCCTGGAGTAAAACACATTTAGTGCGCTGGCAAAGTAACGCCGACCGGATAGGCTGGGCGGTCATTAGGTGGTAGGTGCAGAGTCTTGGGGTGCTCGCCGTTTGTGACTTGGACATCTTGGAAGCCTCTCGAGCACAGAAGAGTGATGAGGCTACGAGGTTCACGTTCACCGTGACCACGGATGTGAAGAGCTTGAGAGGCATCACCTCGATAGGGTGGGCTTTACCAGAAATGCCAGCACTCCGCTAGCACTCAGAATCACGCATGACGAACAGGGGTAATAATATTCTGATATATAATATCTGACAAGGCTGTACGTTAAACAATAGGGGGTGATCGTGGCCTCTTTGAACGTCTAATTCAGTCGTTGCGGACGTGATTGAGCAGCTCCCAGCGGTTCACATGATATTAGACGCCCACGACCACGGGCTGCTCGTGGATGGCAGGCTGAACCGGACAATACACTCATCACCACAAGCGGCTCAGGAGTAGCTTTTCACGCTGAGAGTCGCATTATTGAAGGTGTGAGTCAATGAAATCCTCGCTGGGTCCTCCTATCCACCAGCAGCGCGACTTCTCCCGGATGTTCACGAGAATATCAACACGCATGATTTGTCCAATGTGTAAAGTACTCCTATCCCAAGTCTGATGCTGCGATTCCAAAGTACATATGCACGAAAAGTCGTGGGGAAGGCGTGTATACCGCCGGGCTAATTGATTGGTATCATTAATGCCAATGGCTCGGTCGTTGATCACGACAGATTCCGTTCTCGAGATCCGAAAGAAAGACCTCCATTCCCCCACCTCAGCTATTTCCGAAACCCAAGTCCATACACTCGTTCTGGGCTTGTCAAAAATGCCACCGATTCATTCTGGGAGTATGACTACCTCACGCCGTGCGCGTACTGAGCCCGTTGACGGCCTGCGGCTTATCGTGGCTTCCAGAAGACCGCCAACCCGACAGCTCGTCCAGCGCTGTGGAGTTACCGCTTCCACGAGTCTGCGTGCTTGTCCTTGTGCTTCCTATCGAGGATCTCTGAGGCGTCGTCGAGCGCAACAATTAGTATCGACATATATTCGGGGATTGAAAGAAGAGACTCACACCGAGGGGGAAGACATCTGCTGCCTCGGAGCGCTCGCTCAGCGTCCGCTCTGTCGTCGAACTATCTCGTTGTCCTCGGTGCCGTGTTGGTAGCTCTTTCAGCGCGACAACCCTTGCGCTCACATTGTCCGGCGGGGGTACAATGGGCGTGTTCAGCAGGATTGTGATGGTATCAATGACTGCAGATAGAATAGCCATTATTAGAGCGTCCGTAAGTAACAGATGTAGGCTGCGATGTAGTTCCCACGGTGGTTGTCGCATAAAATGTTGTATCGTTACATGCAATAATCATATTAGTATTCTATCCGCCACTTGCTTCTGTCAGCTTCGTCAAAGTACTTCGTATCTTCTATCGTGCACCCAAATAAAGATAATATCTACACACCCTCCATGGCCAGCATCGTGGGCATCCGTGGGTGTAGCCTCATGAAAGAATCTTTTCATCCGCCTCCTGCCTTCGTGATTGACGATACCCCCGCTCGTGAAGCACTGAGACAAGACCATACGGACCGGGGAAGGCACGAGTCAATCCGGGTGGAAATCAGGATGCATCACGAGCGGCAAAGGCTCGGAAGCCACACCCCCTTCAGGTGGTCCTTCAGAGCATAACCCCATGTTCACCGAGTTATTCGCAGTAGTACGAACAACCCATGCCCTATCAGCCTTGCGTCTCCATCACGAGAACGCCAAATATGATGGCCACGAGCGATCCCATGATGAAAGCAACAGCTGTGACGGAATTTCGCGCTACTGGGAAGTAACCACGAACAAGCGCGGATTGTGTCATGAAGTACCTGACTACTCCTGCAGGGACAATCAAAGTCTTAGTCGATGACTCACCTTGAGTACCAAGAAAAAAACTTACCGAGAAGGAGAATGCCAAGCCCAAAGAGAACGATTGTAGCCCCGAGGGGCTTTCCCAGCTTCTGTAAATTAACCCCCCCAGGCGAAACAGTATTGTTGGACAGCATGAATAATTGCAACATGGCTGTATGCTTGGTCGTCAATAACGATGGACGGGAAGACGGTATCCAAGTACCCACCAACGCCAGCACTAGAACATGCGAGACTGGTGCGAACATAAGCCAGGTAGGTTCTTTCCGAGGCCAAATGATCGCGGGCCACATTGCCTTTGTTCTCGAGAACAAGACTCAGTTTCAGTGGTGCGGTGAACCCCGTCATCATCTGGTGGAAACTCGAGTGCCGTTTCTCAGGTTGCAGTGACTCGGATGCCTCCAATGGTCCGGACAATGGTAACGAAGGAGGCGACAACGGGAGAGCCAAGTGATCATGTAGTGTGCTGACTTCGCTATGCGGCTCAGTGAGGGGCTCGAGATTGGGCATCTGCTCGGGGCTGGCGCAACGTTCGAGGTCAGGCATATCGTTGAGTTAAGACTTTAGTGGGAGGTGGTCGTAGGTTGTGCGTGAATGTTTTCTTATTCGAGAGCATGCCATGTTATTTATTCTCCATTATATATTCATTCCCTTGAATTTTTGCTCGGATAGGGTCGGCCGGCTTTGAACATATTCGAAAAACCGCAGTGAAGTATTTTTATGTAAACGGAATGATAGCGCACAAAAGCAGGCGTAGGTATCGTGAATCGATACCAAGTAGTCCCGGATATGAAGAGCGTCGAGATTGGAACGTTCAAGTGATTGATTCCATGCTGTAAGTACTTTGGCAATCTAGGACTGGCATAGTTCAGGTGCGTGGCAGTCGCCTAGGCTCGCTGACTCGGCCAATGGGAGACTCGGTCTCTATGTAGTATCTTCGGCCGTGCATTTTATTCCAAATACTAGTACAATAATTGGCTTGTCCGATGTCTTCGCAGTCATTCTACTGGTAATTTGTAGCTTGAGAACAGGTTATCCTTTGATCAGAGATACCGCACTCAATGGCCGCGAAGATCAGAACACACCCAAGCCCAAGATACTTGCTTCCCCCACCATTCCATATGACGAGTTCCGCGGGTGCGGGGTATCGGTAGACGACAACCAGCGTGACTTAGCACCTTGGGAAATCTCACAATTCTCCTTGTCGACTGACAGAGGATGCTGACGATGTCGTAACAGACTCGTTGCTACGCCCTTACAGAAACAGTGAGCTGGCTGTATGTATGTACGTGAGTGTTCCCCTCGAAAGCTGATTACTGATAACAGAACAGCGTTTCTGGTTCGCCGACAACATAATCCTATCGAATTCCCAAAAGTTCTTACACAGCACAACCCATCTGGATATATCTTTTTTCTAGCCGATTTAACAATCATCACGCCAAGAACATTTTGAAAAAAAGCTTGCCAACGGCCGCAGCCACAGCCACGTGGGACCGTCATCGATCAGGCCATCTGCAATGTCGTCGAGTAACGTTGCTGTTGCACTGCACTTTGCAAGTCTCCCATTGGCTGAACAAGCCTTTGGCGATTTTAGAGCGAGGCTTAGCGGGCCATGTACCTGTGCTATACCCAAAGTGGGACAATTTTCAAACATTTATGAGCTTTTTTCGCATTTTTGGATTCCTGATTGGTAGTATCTGGTGAGTGCGAGGGGTTTCGGAATCTCAGTCGAGCAGTTTGTTCATCGAATTCTTTTCTGAACTCTGCGCTAGTCCGGGGCCCATTCTCCTTTCTATCTATGCCAGGGATACGTAACCAGACCCAATTGAGATGCACGTGCGATTCTCAAGTTCACGCACGCTGATGAGCGGCTGGCATTGGTTTCAGGACTTCCCATGGATTGAAAGGTAATTTCGCAGAACAACAGAACCTGTAGTTCACCTGGATCGGTGGATCCCAACCTTCATGTCCGCCATCTCATGTCTGCGAGGACCAATAGGCACCAGGGCCACACGTGCAGTCACAATGCCGCCTCGTCACCCCTATCAGAATCAACCTGTGAGGGCATCGATTGCCCCTTTTGCATTGCATCGCCCCATGCGGTGGCCGTGACCCATGCGTGTGTTCTTGGCATCGCTCCTCATTTATTGGTACAAGTGAGTTATTATGTCACGACTAGGAGCTCAGCAAATGTTGTAATCCAGCTTCGCGAATAACGCTCCAAGGTTGAGACGACCAGGACTCGAAGTGATTGAAAGAGTGACTCATCGGCCAGAAATACCCCGTCGCAACCAAGTTATCATCTCACACAAAACTCCAGCGACCAGTGATACCCATCTTGCCGTCGCCATACTCCCCGACTGCAGTCACTGGCTACTGGACCACGTGAGTCACCGGTGAAGGCGTATCTATTCGATGAGTTGATCGAGCGCTTCGTTACCTTCAGGCAGTCCACGACAGAGGCACACAGCCGGACGAGACGCCAACGTTTCGAATTCCTCTCTGGAGATGTCCCAACTTTCTGGATATGCAGTACTTACTAATGCGCCAGTTTCAGGATTCCACCAGAGAAATCCGTTGGCTCGCTACGATGTTCGAAGTTGTTTCAAATCAGATCTTCCTACGCCTACCACCTCTCGAAGGCAAAATTCAGCAGAAGCAGAGAAGCGTGCAGTACATCCTGTGATGAGCTGATCGTTGACAAATCCATCAGAAGAAACACCACTCCAGTAGCAGTGTGTTCTCACATCCCAACCCGAGCTTCGGAGGTGACAATCGAGGTCACGCATTGGGATGGGAAGAAAGCCATCGTGAACCCATCGTGCAGTATACGCAGCAGCCATGAGAATAACGGCCTGCTGGTGCCACCGCATTCGTCCAGTTACCTTGTGTGACTGACAAGCAAGCTCTGACAATGACCACTGCATAAGTGTGTTTAACAGAGTCGGGTCCTGTAAGTCGTATAAATGAGTTTCCCCCGAGTTGACTATGCGCGTACCGGCGCACCAGTGCATCGACACTGACCTGGCCTTGAGTGATGCGGTCATCCGATTCTGCTGCAGTGGTGGTTCCGAGACCGAACCTCCCTTGGCTGACTCATTCCGGAATCTTGGCACGGATAGCCTCCGAGTGACAAAGTGCTGTTTGAAGCACACCTCCAGAAGTCCGTGACTCAGCGACGGAGCACCTCGTTGGGCAAAGAAGCCCTTCATGGAAGCAACAGCACATGGTTGAGTTTGCGGTGCAGACTTCGGGAGAACAGGAGAGAACGAAGTTCCTGCGTTGAATACAGAACGACTGGGAGGTTGGGTCGTGGGGAAAATAGAAGAAGGAAGTTGGATGTTGCGACATGGGAAGGTAAGCATAGGCGAGGCATGCTGTTGATCGGTATCGTAAACCGCACGCAGTGTGGGGGCGGTCCTGCATTTAACACGGCAGGGTTGGGGCTTCGGGGTCTATCATCCGTGCCTACGCCATACGCCATCTGCGGAGCGAGTCGTGATTCTAGACTATCTGCGTCATTGGGATAGATTATTTATGCCCCACAGTTGTCAGAGGTAGGCATCGTTGGACGTGTTGGGTAGGCCTCGAGACCGTATGCTCTAGGATCGTTGGGGTGTGGTCTGCTTCGGATTGAGATGACGCCTCTAAAATTTACGTAATAGACTTTACTATTTCCGAATTTTTCCATACATACACCACCACTTGAACCAGACCCAAAAATGGCATATCAACACAAAGGCCCACTCAACAGCATCTAATCACTTTTCTTGCTTGGGAATTTGGAATTGAAACATACACAGTATATCTCTACTAACATTCTAGGTTCTCTGGGGCCACATCTGTTTATTATTGGTATGAACAGAGCTGCATTTCTGGTGATGGGTACACTTGGTTGTCTGAAGCCCATTTCATGCTCCGACAACTGACAGCCTAAATCGGGCATATCTGTGGCTCAAATGCGCAAATGGGCACTTACTCGACCGGCATCGCACTGGCAGACTTTCAACGCGATGGTTCGGATCTCCTGAGTTGTGAATGCATGCTAGTGTGCTTTGAGAAGCTTTGTACGAAATTTTGAGTGGAAACAAAAAAATATGGCATTGTCCAGCAGCTGAACAGCCCCAAAATCTCTGATTTGCACACATAAACCATCAAGTTCTACGATGATTATCTTTTGTAGCTGGATCTTGTACTTTATGCGACCAGATAGACTTTATACACACAGTTCTGAGTGGTTGTGTAGCATTAATAATGGTCCTTTCGAGTGCTAATGTTAGATTGGTTCAAGTGCCGGTGGATGACTGTATAAATTATTGTCATTGCCGTTGCGACGGGAATCGTTTATGATGGGCATTGGTAATCTTGCTCCAAATCGTTTGGAATAACGACTCTGTCATTCTTTACAAATAAAATTTCCGACAATTATCTTTGTAATATCACAGTTGTTTTCGGGGTTCTCACTGCTGAGCGCTGAACCCTGCCGCTGAGGAGAGGACCCCAACCGTCCGAATCCAGATTGCTTGACAGAAATCAAGACTGGCCCGTTGATTGATTGCCATCTCAGTCCGTTGATTGTTTCGATCGCTGGCTCGGACATTGATCAATCGATCATGACAGATCCTGTTCTCCGTTTGATAAGTGCCACCCGTTCTCAAATAAAAACACGTGTTTCCACCTCAGCTATCACCCGAAGCCGACCGGGTGTAGTCTCGGGCCGTTATAGGAAAATCGGGTGAAAATGGGAAGCAGATGTTTCTGGGAAAGCGCTCTCTAGTGTCAGGATCATCATCCGCGCTCCTGAACGTCTGAAGACGAGGGGATTGAGTCACAATGTCACACTTGATCCAAATTGGGGGGATTTGTCACGTTCTTGGATGTCATCCCGATTTGGATTATTCCTAAAAAGTAAACTCACATAGGATCTGTCTGTGTCCTCATTACCATCAGTCCTCTTGACGAGCTGCTGAATGGTTCTTCTATATGTTATCTAATAATATCTGATGGACAATGTTATATCACTTTATACCTCCTACTTGCTATCACAAGAAGTCCTATGCATACCTTTTTTCTCAACAAACCAACACTCCAAGATATTGCTCTGAGACTACTTGATACACTTCTTCCACAATTTGTGAGGCACACACCAGTCATAAACCAGACCCATGGCAATTGGAATGTGTGGAAGCATTCAATCTAGGTATAGATTGCACTGTGATTGTGGGAACAGGCTTTGGGAAAACCCTCCCATTCACTATCCCTGCTCTCCTGCATCCAGACAAGATTACCATAGTTTTATCACCATTAACTGCCCTCGAGGAGGATCAGGTATATACCTTGATTTTATTTACAATGGTTACTCATGGACTCCTCAGGCACATTGTTTTTGTGAGGCAGGCTTGAGGGCAGCTGTTGTCAATCTTGACCAGCTTGATAGCATTCTGGGCTTGGGCAACAATGCCATCATTGGTAAAATATCTGTCCTGCAACTTCCCTGCTTTGAAAATCACCCTGGCTGACTCCTTTCCATTGGGGGAATGCAACCACCCATGATCTGCCAAAATGAAGTCAGCAACCATCAAAGAAGCACCTTCACCTTTGGTGTAAGGTATGGCAGTTGCATCTTTATGAACCCATCAGGCCATTCTGCAATCATTTGTATAGAATGTACTCTTGTCATGGAACCAGATGCAGATTTTTTTGTGGGGTGAACTTGTGCTGTCTGCTGGGTGGTTGGTGTTATTGATGCTTTCATCCAGGTCCCAGGTAGGCATATATTCTTCCATTTTGGCCCACTGCTTGATGATACCAAACAACATCATCTCATTTGTGACCATCCACATACTGGTCCTTGAAGTTGCAAGTCCACTGGTAGTCCATTCTATGCATCCAATGCTTTGCTGTCACTAATGATATTGTCTTCTTCATCCAAAATTGTGTTCTGACATCTTCTTTATCCAGGTAGTCAACAATATCTTGAGTGCACACATATTTGCCAATGCTCTGCAAGTGCTCATGGATCTCATTGGCAATATCAGGGTCCTCTAGGTGGGAAGAGTTCCACCTGTCATATGGGTTGGTAGGGGGAGGACTTCGGTTGAGGATATATGATTTTGTGATGGCACAAAGCTGTCTTGCCCACCAGGTATGTTTCCCTTTCCCAGTTGCTGTCAACAGTGAAGCTGACATCCAAGCAGCATATCCAGGTGACTGAATGCTTGTATAGTGAGTCAGGAAAGTATACATTGACCCAAGGTGCTCCCTTGTCCACCTATCTAGCTCCAGGTCTTTATATTCTCAACCAATGGCTTGGTGTGGCTTTAACACATTTTTTAGGTCATATAAAGCCTCTGCTGCACTCTTGATGCTTGGGGGCTTTTGGAGGTTCAAGGCAAATTCCCTGTTGCTGACCACTGTGCTCTGTGTCTCCACAAGCTCATTGCCTTGGTGAGCACCATTTGTTATGCTTGTGAGATCCTAAGAGCTCACAGAAATAACACCAACGAGTTCAATGAAGATAGTTGAACTAGATCTAGTATCAAGGTAAGTAATTTCTTACTGGGGCAGTGACATCCTCTTTCAAAACTTTGACCTGAGAGGCTAGGGTCAGTCAAGTTCTCTTCATTACACCACCAGGCATCTGTCCCAAGGTTCTTCAAGTTCCTCAAGGCCCGCTTGGGTATTTTATGAGCCTCCCCTTGTGTTTTCCAGCCTACCACACTGTACTTTGCTTTACTGCCCTTTTCATGTCATGCTTGCAGCTACTCCAACATGCCATAATCACACTCATATGAACCCATTTTCTTAATAACACTCACAGTATGATAACTAAAGATCCATCACTGCAGTTGGAAACAGTTTGTGTGTGTCTTCATGCCTGATCCATTGTGACATACTTGCATCCATTATCTGAAATTATCATTTTTATCAGGGAATATCATTTGAGAGTGGTTGTTCAAAAGAATTAAAGTAAAGACCAAAACCTCACTTCACTCATGTTCATGTTCAATATTCATGGGTGAAAAGTGAACAATAATCTCAACCCCATTGAAGAAGCCTTCTCAAAAATCAAGGCTTGGATTCATCAGAACTCTGATGTTTTTGCAGCCGACAATGGAATGTTCTATGACATGTATGAGGCTCTATTTGTTGTGACAGTAGAGGATGCACAAGGATACATTCGCCATTCAGGATACTTTTAGTCTAGTACCTTCAGCACAAAGAGTAGGAATTCACAGAAGCAACAGGATAGAAATGTATACTAGTAGACAGTTCGATGCTATCAATTACCCCCTTTGCTCGGAGCTATCACACCAGCGGGAAACAGCATCACAGAGCTGTGCGATTTCTCCATGAAGCAGTCCGACCAACTCAAGGCCCTCAATGCTGGTGTAACATAGGGCATGAGTAGAAATATAGCCATGCTTGATCAACTTGCTTTCAAGCTTGTCCAATAAGTTGTAGACAGAACTAAACTCTTGTACAGTCATGTGATCTCCAATAAACTCGAGCTGTTGGGGTGAGAAAAGCATGGGCGTGGAATGAGGAGCTATGGTGACCTCTTGTGTGACGTGACCAACCGTAGGTGCTGGTGGCTGTGCATGAGGACCTTGAAGAAATTGCAACAGTTTGGGGGGGAAGTTGAAATTGATGACGGGCCCAGATGTTGCAGCAAGTGGAGCTGGTGCCAAGGCTTGGGCTGCCTTCACCTTCTCAAGCTGCTGGCGACACTCTGCAAGGATTGATGTTTGGCCACGAAGCTCGTCAGGGACCATCTGGAAGTGCTGGTAGTTGGGGGGCATCTCAAGTGTTGCAAATGTGGGACCTTTCAGCTATGAAAAAAATTCAGTACAAGTCAATAATACTGAGAAATGACTGGTGCTGGTACCATTTCTGCAGCCCAGCAATCAAGACGTGGAAATGTAAGCGGAATATGATTCCCTCCATCAGCCACATTGACGAAACAGATTTGCTCTCACAGCCAGGTTTCTTGTTGCAAACCCATCAGTTGCATGATGCTTGTATGTTACTGTTGACGGGTTCACTGCACTCCTTGATGTCGGTAGCCTTTGGGACTTGGGACTTCTTCTACTTCTTCTTTTTCTTGTGGTGATCTCCTCCATCAGAATCCGAAGTACTTGAGCTGTCATTGGTGGTATTTTCTTTTTGATGGTCCTGCTATATCTATTCAGTAGGCTGTAAATCACTATACTTTACGACTGCCAACCTTCTGGTTTTTGCTCACAGCCAAGGGTTTCTCCTGGACAAATATGTTTGCTTCAAAGTTCTTGGCCTTGTGGACACGTTTGCGAAGTAAGCCATAATCCTCTTGTGTTGTGATCACAAGCAGAGAGGGAGAGATGTGGGGAATGGAAAACAAGATGTCGTAATTGTTGAATGAGAGTGTCATTGGAGCAAGCTTCTCAGTGACCTTCACCAATAGCTGTGCTTGCCAGGTATCAAAGGGTTCGTTATTGTTGAGCTTGAAGTATGCATTCAATCCCTTTCACTTCTTGATCTCCTTCTTGGACTCGGAAGCTGGATAGAGAGCCAAGTTATACATGGCCTTGACGACAGGTGTTTCAACTTCTTTTGACTCAGAGGGAGTAGCTGCAAGTGATCAATACCCATTAGTACATGAAAAGGTGATTATATGCACTTTTTTTTTCTATTTTTTGCCCTTCTTTTTGCATTCCGATTGCTCCTTGGGAGGCTGAGGGTCAACCAACACTATGTCTGAGTCATCCAGTTCGCAATCAATGCTGTCGCGTGTGAGAATAGGAGTTGGCGTACGACCTACCGCTATGGTGGATGCATTGGACATGTTATCGGGTGGAGATGGGCTAAGAGATGAAAGGGATACTATGGTTTCAATTTCCATGTCATCAGTGTCAGAATCAATAAGTTCTTTGCTTCTGTAGTGCTGTTTTTTGCTGCCCATGATTGCGCTTGGAAGTGGAATGAGATGACGATAAGATGGTGTGACTACTACCTCGGTCATGCAAATTTCACTAAGTCCCTTAGCTCAATGTTTTTACTTGTTTCCAAGTCACAACTCACAAGTGCCATTATTTCTGCAAATGGCTGTAAAAGAGGCTTAACAAAGCTTCAGAATCAGATACAAGAGTGAAAAGCCAAGCTCAAGGCTAAGTTGAAAGCCAATCAGCCTATATCAGAGGTTGATGAGGAGTGGTGTTACAATATATTGGACACCTCCTATCTTTTTCTTGATCACCTGACCCATTGTACCATCACATGACCTAACCTCACTTAGGTCTTTATTAATTTCCTTGCTTGTTGATTGTTCAACTAGTCTCACAAGCTAAAGTCCTATGGCTGTGTTCCTTCTATGACCTTCTTTCTATTTCCTACCAATAGCCTTTGTCTCTCACCTGGTCTGTGCACACTTCCCAACAGTATATAAACCCTGTACTTTGCTTGGATACAACCTGGGCTAGATCTACATAATACATTGCTTAACCAGCAATCCCTTGATCCTCTGAGCTACACTTCACTTGATTGGCCTATAGTCTGCCAGTAAAGACTTCTTGATACCAGATCTAGTTCAACTACCCTTGTAAAACTTGTTGGTGTTATTGCTGTGAGCTCTTAGGATCTCACCAGCATAACAAGTGGTTGGACAATGCCAGAAATCTGGTGGATGAGGAACATGTTGTTGAAGCATTAGACAATGCCTCTGATGATGAGAGAGGGTTTGACAGGTTGGGTCTGCAGGGGAAATCCATTGTATGCAAGTTAACAGAGCTTGCTAAGAGTGGCAAGAAGAGCAATAGGCCTTCAGAGAAGTGCAAGTGTATGGTTTTCAAAGTCATTTATTGGTTTAGATCTGAGACATACTGAGCTTTCTTCAGATCCCACACAGCCCACAAACACATCTGATGAGCAGAAAAAACTCATGGAGGTACTGGAATTTCAGAAGCAAGAAAATGCTACACTTGAACAAAGGATTGACATTCTCAACTGGCATCATGCCAATGGTGAGAATCAGATGAAAACTGCAAAGCATTTCAATGCAATCTATCCCAACCTACAACTCAAACAACCAAGAATATCAGCCTGGCTCAAGCACAAAGCAAAATGGTGAGCAGAATTCAAGGGCTGCAGTAGTACAGGTATGACACATTTGGTGAAACAAGTGTGGCAGACACAACATCCAGATGTGACTGAAATGTTGGATCTTTGGGTTTCAAAGGTGATGGCAGAGAAGTTGCTTCTCACTGGTGAAATTATCCGTCAAAAATTGGGGAGATTTGCAGATCTTGTTGGTGTGCCTGGAGACAAGTGTCTCAGCTTGAGCAAGGGGTGGTTAACTTGGTATAAGGCAAAAAAAATAGCTTAAAGTAGATGGAGTGTCATGGAGAAGCTGCTTCCATGGCTTCTCAGACTGTCGAGAAGAAATAGCTGTGCATCTGAGAGCTAATCAAAAAACTTGGCTATGTGCCATGCAACACTTTTTTTTTTTTTTTGATTCCATTTATGTCCCTGTGGGGGTGTGCTACCCTATGTAGGACAAAACTAAGCTAGGTACAAAAAAGGGGCCCCTGTGCCCCTACCGCGTCCCCGATCATGCAAATGCCCCAGTGAGTGGGTGTTTGGACCCCCCTCTGGTCCTGCTGTTCCCGCCGGCAGTTTTAGATGCATCGACCTTCCAATTGGCGGTGTCCTTTTTCTATTCCTGGACATTGTGAAATGAAGCTTTGCCGTGTTCTGTAGCTGGTCATGTACTCGGACCGCTTTCGCGGCTGTGTACGGTTAGGGAAACAGGGGAGCGATGAGAAAATTGAAAGTTGAGATAATCTTCCAGAGAAGAGGGGTTTCGGTGGTGCTGCTGATGGTGATGGCGATGACGGTGACGGTGTGTTGACAGGAGACGTAGTGCCATTGGTTGCGCCTTCTTTAGCTTCCTTCCACTCCTGTCCTCTTATCGTCTTATCCCCCGGGTGCATAGTGTACTTGCTCCTTCCCAGCTGTCGGCGAGTGAGAGAGAGTATGATTCAGGTCCAGTCTTTGTGTGTGCCTGTCCTTGTGGGGTCATCAATTGGTCTATTCGCGTGCGTTGGGTACTTCACCAAAGGTGGCCTTAAAATGGCCCATGCTGTTTACGTAATTGATCAGCAGTGGTACAATGCAACACTTTTGATGCAGATGAGTCTGGGTTGTCCTATGTGTGAGTTCTCTTTTATTTTATTTTTACATCCAGATTCATCTTAAAATAATTAAATCAACAGTATGCCTCCTGATCAAGGACTCTCAGACAAGCAACACTCTGGTATCAAAGGCAAGAAGGCTAGGTTAACATATCTATTCATGGTGAATGCAGGTGGTTCACAGAAATTACCCCCCCTTACAATAGGGAAAGCACAGAAGCCTTGAGCATTCAAGAACAAGACAGGTCTACAGCTTGGCTTTTGCTATTGGAACAATGCAAAAGCATGGATGTTATTCACTCTCTATCAAGAATGGCTGTTGGATTGAGACAGGAAGCTCTGTGACAAGGGCAGAAAGATCCTGCTTCTGCAGGATAATTTTTTAGGGCACATCATTCCAGATAATTTTACCAATATACACGTCAAGAATTTCGAGCCAAACCTTACCATGCACATACAGCCCAACAATCAGGACATTATCCAGTGCTTCAAGGCCCATTACTGTGCCAAATTCATCCATTGTGCTGTCAATCTCTATGATACTGGTATCATGCCATCAGAAATATACAATATTGACCAACTTGAAGCTATGTGACTCAGCAATGATGCACGGAACGAGGTGGAGATGACAACAATCCAAAACTGTTGGCATAAGGCTGGCATCTTACCCCACATGGACTCACCATCATCACACATCCAACTGTCATCTCTTCCCATATCCTCCCTCATTCATACTATTGCCAACTCAGAAACTCCTGAAGATCCTGTCAGACAAGTTGAGCAGCTTGTTCACAGTGCTTTGAATTATTTGGAGTCATGTGCAGTCCTCCGGCATTCAAATTGAATTGACATTGCAGAGTTTCTTGATCTGGCTGCTGAGTTGCACATGTTTCAGGGAACTGACAAGGACATCTATCAATCAGCAATGGATGTAAGCAAGGCACATGAATAAAACAAGGACAATAGCAACAATGTTGATGACACACCCATAAAACCAGGTCCTACATGTAACAAAGGTTTCCAGGCAGTGTTGGTTTTGAGGAAATACATTGGAGATGTCAACAACCTGTTTGCCCATAAGTTGGAGGTGATGCTGGGTTCATTTAGACAGAGGACATGAGCTGCTGAGATGAGGAACATGAAGGACAACAAGTTGACTAGTTATTTCTCTTGTGCATAATAGTATTACCATATCTTAGTGCAACATCCTACTGGTGTAATCTTGTACAGTACATTATTTCATACTGCATAATGTCGGGATCCAAAAATGTTTATGCACTATGGGACATATGCAGTACAGCCTATGTCACATTTTTGTGACTAATATGTGACACCACCAAAAAGTGTGACATTGGTCTGATGATAGCTACTTACTGAACGATAATGAATCTAGTGTAGTTTGTCAAGCATAAAGCAGCTCTTAATGCCATAGATGACCACAGAAGAGTTGGATGTTCCTGATTAAGTTGAGTGAGGTAGGTGAGTTGGTATCTCCCAGCTGTAAGCAAGCTTTGTCAAGCTGCTGACACAGGTCAAGCATCTCCACACATGAGACCTCTGGTCCCATAGCATCTTCTTCGTCATCTGACTCCACCTCAACCACCTCACCCTTCTTCTCTGCCATCTCGCAAGACACTACAGCCACTATGGCTTTATCCCCCCCTCAAACACCAGTGAATCTCCAATTTCATCCTCTTCGGAAGGTTTGAGAAATTGGTCAAGTGTAGGTGGCTCCCAAAGTATTTGTTTATGGTCTTTGAACTGGCAGATTGCATTGACAATGTCCTTTTCAAGGCCTGCAAGCTGTGTGGTGGGTGGACATGCAGGAATGCAAATTTTAAGGCCAGTTCATAATGTGGCAGCTTGTGCAAGTTTCTCAACAGTGGTGGTGGCTGCATTTGTGTCTCCTTCAGCATCCATAACAGCCTTGAAAGCTGGCTGCCAATCTGTGTCGTTGTAGCAGGTGGTGAGGATCTCCTTTACTTGCATTTCCACTTGTGGTAGGGACAGGTCTGTATTTGCAAACTCTCACATGACATTCCATGCAGCTGGATCTGTGTGGGGTAAACGCAATGGTGGGGCAACATGGGATAATAGCAATGTCAATGCTGTGGCTGCAGGAATCTGGGGTTACAAGTTTCTGTGGAAATTTTGTTACTCCTCTCAACATGAGAATTATGAATGAAAGTCCACTTATGACTGAATCAATGTATGGTTCCAGCAATGTTTGATGGTGTCTGAGGAGACATGATCCCACACACGACAAGCCATCATCATCCCTTTGAGGAGATCAATTTTGTAAATGTTCCTCTCACCTCCATCATCAAGCTCAATCACATGTTGACAAAAATTCTGTCAATACAGAGCCTTGAAACAGCAAATGATTCCAGCATCACAAGGCTGTACAAACGGTGTCATATTGGGCTCAAAAAACCCAAGTTGTACGTTTGATGGCTGATAGTTGATCGCATGTCCAGTGAAATTGTTGATGAAAAGGCACACATGGTGATTAGCACAGCACATTTTGAAATTAAATTTCTTAACCCATCTATTGGTTTGACAAAGTCAGTCAGTCCTGGATACACAAGCACAAATAATTCAGACTCTTACTCTTTGAAGAGTATGGCTGTCATCCAAGCCTTTTTATTGTTGCAGTCATAAAAACCTTGATGCTCAAGGGTTTGTTTCTGGAAACATCAGGGCTTCTTCAACTTGCCAATGTAGATTGGATCAAATTTCTCACTACCATCTGCATTGCATGCCAGACCAATGGTGATGCAGAATTTTTCTTTCTTTTTCCCACTCATCTGTTTGGTTGAAATACCACAGTCAGCATCAGCAAACTGAAATGAGCTGGACAGCTGGACAGAAAGGTCCAAGGTGGACAGCTGCTCACAACTTGAAACTTGCTGTGGAGCACTGTACAGCAGCCCACAGTTTGATGTTGTACTAGTACAGTACTTGTCGGGCTCTTTTTTCTTCTAATTATTAGTACTACTCTTCAGTGTGTGGATGTTAAAATCTATTATATTCGCGTATGTAGATACAACAAAAACAATACATATCGTACTAGACGGCTCGAAACGAAATGAGGGGGGGCGGCACAAACGAGGGGGGGGCTAAATGAGCAGGTGGGGCCATAAATGAGCGTTTGGGGACAAAGACGAGCGGATGAGGCCATAAACGAGGGAGGGGGGGAATAAATGAGCGGGTGGGGTCAGGAACGAGCGGGTGGGGCCATAAATGAGCGGGTGGGGCCAAAGATAGACGGGTAATGCCATAAACGAGTGGGTGGGATCGAAAACGAGCGGGTGGGGTTAAAGACGAGTGGGTGGGGTGAAACCGAGCGGGTAGGGTGAA